>JAODGC010041773.1:0-37704 GCA_027574925.1 Ecitoglossa quadriceps | reverse complement strand
TCTTAGATATTGCAGATTTCCTAGATATTGCAGATTTCCTAGATATTGCAGATTTCTTAGGTATTGCAGATATCTAGGCACAAAAAGAATCCTATTTGTGCATTTCAATATCGCATTTTCTCCACACTTTACCAATATAATACAGAGGCAGGCAACCCCAAGCCAAAAAGGTGTTTAACAACAAACATTTTGTAAGTACCAAAATAAACTCAACTCCAAATTGAACTATTCCGTATTTTTAAATTTTACAATAGATTGGATTTTAAATTTCTATTCTGGTCGGAATTTTTTTCTGCTACTTGGATTTACTTAGTTTAAGAAAGAAAATCAATGTATTAATATTTTCGCAATGGAAAAAAATCCAAAAATGGCGTTGTTAAAATATTTCGATGATTATTTGATTAAATTTTAAATTACAATTACAATCTTAATGCACAATATGGATATAATAAGTCACAGCAAGAATGTATCGAGAAGTTTATCAATCTCACAGTAAAGCACAACACTTCGAAGAATGAGACGCATGGAGACATTGGAAAAGTTCATAAGAAAACAATAGACCGTCATTAAACCGCCACCAACTTCAACACCATTATTACAACACACGCCTTCATTAATGTCTATTGGTAAATTGATAATTATGATACTTGCGCAGGGTGTTCGTTCATTCCTGCCTCAATGTGACATACCTGAGAATCATCATCAAATACAACATATAACTAACAACAACTGGAAGTAAACTTGAAGTTAAAGAGCTTTACAAACTTGAACGTTTTGATTATCAACTGAGTATCAACTCATTAGTAAGTAGGTTGTGCTCCGACTGAACGTCTCGGTAACACCCTGCACATGATATATTGGAATAAAAATGCATTGATTAGTAATATTTATTGCTTACTTGAAACCAGTCACTTGCAACTGCATTTTGGTTATATATTATATTTTGAAGTATAAGAAAGTTGAATTTGTGTAAATACGTTTCATTTCTTTTGTGAGGGGTTAGTTAGTTGGTTAAGTCGTTAAATTTTGGATTTCAGATGCCATCGGATGCCATTCGGATACGGGCCGACTCGCGGGACCGATTGTGGACCTCAGCTGTGCGCAGCGTAATGCCGAAGATATCTTCGTGATACCGATTTTCATCCTGTGGGAATAATAGTATTACAATTGAATAAAAGAACAATCTTCAGATGATAATACCCTCATTTTTAGGATAAAACTTTCCACCTGCTCCTCACTTAAATTGCCACATTTTTGCACGATGGTCTTGAGAGTTTGATACACATGTTCAGCCATGGTGCAATCACCACAGACGTAGAAATGCCCACGTTCTGAGGCGAGCATATTGTAGATTTCCGAAGCTTCAGCCAGGGCTAAATCTTGGACATACGTCTAAACATATACCATTTTATATTGTAAGATATTTGCTTGTAATTTTCTAAGTGCATAATTTAATTGGTGACCTTTTTTACATGTGGTTCCCTTGATAACGCTAAGAATACTCTGGTAAGAACTCCCATCTTTTGCATCTCTTCTTTTTCTTCTTTGTAGAGGTCCAACTCGGTTGCGCGACACCCAAAGAAGAGCCAGCACTTACCCAATGCTGTCTTTCCCTGAAGAAGGCTCAGGCGTTGCTGCCAAAAAGCGCGGAAAGGTGCGATGCCCGTGCCCGGCCCTACCAGAATGATGGGCCGCGTTGAATCTGATGGCAGATAGAAATTAGGCGCCCTGCAATTGTAAGTTGTATGCATGACACCACAGCTAGGCACACAGATACACCGATTTGTATCTACCTGCGCACGAATACGTTCACTAGGTCGCCTTCTGGGACATCTTGGAGGAAACTGGAGCAGACGCCGTAATGAAGGGGTCCTTCACCATCTATGAAAAAGAAAAAAACATCAAAAATTAACTCTTACTACTAGGTCACCTCGAAAAATTTTATATTGATGGAGTTTGTTAGATTATATTAATAGGGCAAATTAATAGTTGACCTTGGGTTCTGTAGACTACGACAGCAACCGTCAAATGGATCTGTCCAGGTATGATGTTCCTACTGGAAGAAATCGAGTAGAATCTTGGCTGTAATAAACTTAATTGCGCCACTAGAAGTGGGGCATCTGGTTTCACTGAAGGGAATTCCTCGAGAACCTCGACGAGATTGGGAAAGCGCCAATGTCGCCAGTCTTCGTAAGCAGCTGATTCGGTAGACAGTAATGAGAGACGTTTCTTCTCTTCTTCGTTGGTAGCTATTGACGCGAAATGTTGGAGTAGATTTGGTGTTGGTGGCGTTGTAATGTCCAGAACTTCAGAAAACAGTTCGCGAAGAGTACAAGGGGGGATTTTCTCATGAGGAATCCAAGTTTTAACCACACCTTAATTAGAGGAATAAACAGATTATTATTACAAAATATCAAAGGAGCTAGGATATGGTATTGTGTACCATTAGGTGTGTGTTTTTCTTGAAGAAGTTGCAACTGCACCACTTCATTTGGATTGGATACACCTGTCAGTTTACTGATGATGTTATCAACTAATTCTGGGCGATTACGAGCGAAAACTCCCAAATGGTCACCTGGATTATATACCAAGTCACATTCAAAGATGAGGTTCAATGTAGTACGTTCAGATTTTTCACCGTGAAGATTTTTCCTTGTAAGAATTTTACTGGCATAGACCTGAAACCAATAAATTCGAAGTTTAGCCATTCTTACAGATAAATTAAGTAGTACCCTTCGATTGTGTATTTTTGTCAGGGATTCTGTTAACTCTATGCTCTTCTCTTCTACGAAACGCACAGTATTTACGGATAAATTAGCTGTTTGCAGAGTCATGGTTGCTTCCAGGAAGGTGTTATCATCATCCAAACAAAAGGTATCGCATGCTACCTGCACAAGAATACACTTTTTCACCACAAAAGAAAAAAAAACTTGAAACGTTTTACTCGGAAAACCTCCGGAGCCCATTTACGGAAGGCCTGCTCCTGTCCACACATCTCATCGCCCGATACCATCTTGAGTAAACGTTCGCCACCCAACTCCCCTAGTAAATTGTCGACATACTGCCCGAATGCACAGAAATATGGATAGGCGCTTGATCCTAGCGAAAACACTGCAAATCTGTATACAAACTACAAATTAACAAGACATTTTTAAAATGCGAAGGATCTGATTACCTAACATTGCTAAGTGGACCAAAGTCATCTTCCAGAATAGTTTCGCTTACTGATCCTCCCTTGATGGAATCATAGCGGTCCAATCGACGTACATTGATGTCTATTTGACTGTTTGCTTTGATAAAGGATTTTGATGTGGCCATTGTTTGCCTGTTGTTAGAAAAAGAATGAAAATTAAAGTTGAAATTGTTTAATTAATGGCAGTGGTCAAACCTCAGTTTCTCATCACCATTGACAGCACTCCCGCTGGGATTGTGCACGCGCAGAGCGTAGAGATTTTTAGCGAATTCCTATCGGCAAGAAATTATTGTGAGGGTACAAGGTGCTGTCTATTAATCAGCCGCTTTGGAATGTTATTACCTCGCCGTTTTCCGGTGGATCTCCGTTGCCGAACGTTGACGAGACGACCAACAGGAGGGCTTCATGTTCAATGCTTGTGATATCGTAGTCAGCCATACAATACACCTGGGCGTTGAAAGCATGCCCGAATATCTCGCATAATTTCTTGGCGTAACTCTCTGATTTTCCAGTTTCAGTCGCGTAGAGCACGGTGGCTTTGATTCTTTTTGAAAGTGCTTTCCCAAATAACTTTGAAGTGAACTTAACAGCTCTGAAGCAAACACAGAGTACACAAATATAAAATCCCAGGGATGGGATAAGTACAGAAAATTGCATATTAACAACGTGAATTATTTAGCACCACATTTACCTTGCAATTTGCTTGAAGTGGAATTTACGCGGTTGCTTACGAAGGGATTTGCCGGACTCTCGGGATTTTTTCCAAACGTGGGTCTTCCACGGTGGATCCTAAAAGTGATTTGATAAATTTGTACTTTTTCCACACAAGAGTGAAAATTTCTACTTGATATTCATAACTGGGTCGCATGAAATACAAGGCCATTTCCTGATGGAAGACTGGAGTGGCCGAACCGGATAGTGGGGGAACTATCCAGACCCAGTCGGCAGGACATCCATTCCTCAACCGTTGTTCATTCTCGTAGTGCTTCATAAAGGACTCTGATGCTGTGTGGTGGTCGACTATGGTTACACCTTTTGCTTGAAAACTATGCAGCACGGCGAGATTGACCTCGACCATTGCTTTGTCCTTCCAAAGGGAGACTGGGGAGCGAGTATCAAGACCCATTCCATGTGCGACAATCTAAATGATTCAAATTACAACTTAACCTTTTAAAGCAGAATGTTTATGGAGCAAATGAATAAGGTGCTTACTTCAAGAATATTATATCGATAATAATCACATAAATTGCGGCACCCAATTTCAGTACTCATGTACCATCCATTGAAAGGCGACGCAGTGAATTGCAATCCGCCACAGTCGAACATCATGCTAGAGACAGCAGGCACGCTATACCATTTCAATTGCAGTCCCTCGAAGAATTCTAATCTGCATCAAATGTAACTCGTTCAGTTTTTTATTTGAATCATTGGATGAGAATGAATTGAATGTAATTATCCGCATAGCGGTCAATCTGTTCAAAGAATATCAAAAAGCGCGCTTACGTAGGATGCTTGAGTGGCACTTCGAGGACGAGCTCGGGTGGCACGTCAAAGTAGTCCGGATCGTGGCCGTTTGCCTGTAGGATGAGCGGCAGGACATCGAATTTCGTGCCGGCACCTTTCCACCCCAGCTTGGTGCAGAGCTCTGAAAGCGAGTGATAATGTCAGGCGTTTTATGCGAGTTTATTTTGCGCCTTTGTGGTTGATGCCTGGACGTAGGCTAACAAGATAATAACTATTCAATGCGTGGTCAATTTAAAAATTCAGTAGGCAATCCTGAAAAGGCATTTTTCTCAAATGGCGTTGGGGTAATATGCGGTAAAGTGAACTAAAGAACTGAAAAATTGAATTCTTTTCATGGAAATTTATATTATATTTCTGAGAATAATAGTTTTATAAAAGTTTCATTGTTGGTGAACTATTTTTATCTGGCTTTTATGCACAACTGAAGTGAATATACTATTTTACTGTTAACTTATATCAGGGGATGATAATGCTCTTCCATTGTGTTGTCCTTCGAATAGGAGAATAAAATTCAGATAGGAAATTTGCATGTTTATAGCATTTTGTTTATTGCACAGAAGTACGGAAATAGTTCACCAACTTAAACGTCTCTGCTCAAATTAAGGACAAGAGGTGAGTAAAGTTATAATTAAATTGCGTTAAATTATCTGGGTGGACTCATTAATTAAACGTCGATAAAGTGGGCTGTAGACGCAGAAAGTGGAAAGGATACAAAGTTTCCAATTTATATTCGATTTGGAGATGACAATGGATTACAAATAACATTTTGAAATCAATTAAAACAAGATTAACGCAGAAGACATTTCACAAAAATAGCGGGAATGGATTGTAATATTTAATAAATAATGCTTATTCTTAAAAGAATCCATTATCAATAAATTGTCTTGTACGTGAGGTAGATATGTCATCTGACTGATGCTGGCAATTTGGGAGTGATGGTAGTAGTGGCGTAGATAATGGAGATTGAGAGGTCTGTGCTACTGTGTCATTGAATTTTTTCAATACATGACTTTGTGAGACAAAGGATATATGAGATAAGGGAGTTTATCCTCTTTGGATCAACCGGATTAAGTGAGGGGAAAATTGAAACATGGTAAGCGTGAAGGAAAATGGTGAAAATTGATGCCTAAATAATGATATTTTCATTTCAATTCATGGAACAACTTTTTTTTGTTAATAAATAAATATCTTATAAAAAGGAAATACAACAAGACACATCAAATTTGATGAGAAATATTGTCAAGATTTCTTATATATTTGGGGACGTAGGTTCCAATCTAAATGAGTCTATATTTAGTAATATGTGTTTTCATAATTCAAAACATTATTAGTAGTTCCTCTATAGAAACTCCTCTTTAGAACACCCAATACACAAATTTCAATTTGATATCCGTGGACAGAAGTAACATAACCAAACATGCTTTCACCTCGATTGCTCGCAATCCAAAGTGTGCATACAAAGTATGAAATTGCGTGGAAAGCTCAACAGATGTAATCTCTAGTCAATGTGCTGTGTGCTAAATGTTGAATTGTTGAATGGTGCTGCAGAAATGTAGAAATTGGTTGCGTTAAGCCTCATAACTTGCCAGTGGAGCCAACCCTCTGGCTGAGTTGCCAGCACCAAAGTTTGCGTCACAGAATCTCAGTTTGCCAGCGTTCGGCAAACAGGAAGAGAACAAGCTAAAATGTAAGAAGCCAGGCCACGAAGTGGAATAAAGTTGTAGCGTATGCAATTCAGCAATTTACACCAAGCCGCGACCAACACCGCCGCCACTGCCACCGCAACCCGAGACGGATGTTTATGCCGCGACATTGAAATGCGAACGAGTTATTAATACGTGTACGTGCCGTGCCGTAAATAGCGCATGAAAGGATGTAGTTTCTGAAATGTGTATAAGTTGTTTGCTTAAAAAGAGATGACTATTTTTAGGTTTTGTCAGCTGATTTAGTTTTTCTTCTTTTGAAGTGCATTTACCTGTGAATTCAACAAATTGCGGGTCCCCAATTATTGTGCCATCTGTTTGTCTATATCCGGCATAGCTGATAAGCTGGTTGTTCCAAATGCGGAAGTCGTGTTTGCCGTCAGTTCGTTGCGGGAAAATCGTGATGGCTGATCTGAAATTGCATAGTTTGCTTTTTAGTTACCTAGGGCGATTTTTTTCTGTATAAGTAGAGGATAATTTTTAATTGGTTTGATCTTGTTGATGTGGCATGAATTCTTTTACATTGTTCTTTGGTGTGCAGTTTCCAAAACGCAAGATAGTGCAGTTTAAGCTAGTTTAAACAGTTCAATAAGCCTCCGGGTGACTTTACCATGGCGGTTAATATGCATTAAAGGTGTCAACAATGCAATTTTTCAAGAAATACAAATACTGTCTTTTATTTTCTTTAATTAGGTTTCCAAGATAAATACAAGTGGATCTAACAATCTCTATTTTAATTGTTTGACATTCTATTCGATATTTATTTGATTGCGTTTTCATTTCGTCAACAAAACATTTAAAAAATTGTGTATATTTGTAAATATTACTTGATGTATTATTTCGTATGCAATCAACATAAAACGTCGCTTTGAGGTTTAACATGACGACATGACACCAATTGCCCAAGCCGGAGGCGGCACGCGGAATACTGCTGCACGTCGTCCCAAATCGGATTAGTTAGCGAATAACGATTATGTAAACCGTGGGCGGTTAACGACGATTTATTATTTTTCTGTGACCAACATATTTACGAAAAAGATTTACCTAATAGAAGGCAATAAAGTATCCAAACACTTCCTATATCATTGCATATTCTTATAAAAAAAAGATTGTGTTAAAAAAGTGTTATCTTGCATTAAGCAGAGTTGTTTCAGCTGAAAACAGAAATATTTATTAATAAACCTATGTTGAATATTGTTGACAGTTGCATACAGTTAGTGTGCAAATATTGAGAAAAATGAAGGAGAGTAAAACTAATCTTTAATGCAGGACTTGTTTTGCTTGTGATATGATGCAGCTTGGTGTTTATTGTAGTGGAGTTGTTTTGATTCCCGATGCATGAATTGAGAGATAAGCCGCTTGTTTATGTTTTTTGTTGATGCTTGGGATAGACCTGGTAAGGCTTCGGATATTTTTCCGTTGACTTTCAGTTTAGTTTACGGAATGTTTCGGAGGTGCGCACAACTCATCGGTAGTGAACTTATTTTATTTTGACTATGACTTGAATAGTGAGAGGTGCATATTTCATCTAACGTTGGAGTCCGATTTGATTCTTTTTGATTCAAGGTTGGTTTCAACTCCGAAAATATCTAATCCATACGAAAATAAACCTAAACAGAGCAGCGTCATTAATTAAAAACAATATTTTCCCACAATAGCTTAACGCTGTTGATAAATGTCGGGTGCTTACCCCTTTATGTACTCTTGGTCTTATTAATTGTGCTAATCGGGATAATAAATAGCCATACATCATCATTAATTAAATTGCAGATGTATATGCTACAGCTACATCTGTTACGAAATTTCCTCCATGTTTCATGTTACGATGTTAGGAATACGAGTATTCATTTCCTTCCATTAATATGCCACTTGAGAATGATATTTGAATCAGAATTTTGTTGTAGCAATACGAATCCATTGGAATGAACTGTAAATGGGTGGAAATGCGGTGGTCGAATTTGATATGTGGGGATATTGGGAAGAAAGTCAAAAGTTGAAATAATGCGGAAGTGTAAACTGGAATATACTCAGAAATTGCTATTATTATTTTTACTCTGTTGTGGGAATCTTAAAAATTTATTCAGGTGCCTTTGTAAAATGAGACCATCAACTTCGTATGATAGTTTCGCACCTCGCTAACAACTAAAGTATAAGGCCCAGGAATATAATTCAAGTGGTTCTCTATAGCTTATTTATTCAGCTTTCTTATTCGCTTTAAAAATTACGTTGGGTAGTCCTGGGGACGGCAAAAACTGCAAGTAACAAAAACACTACCGTCTGCTTGTTTGCACTGTATACAACTCTCGACTCGTTTCAGATAACGCCTTGATGTTTTTGGCAATTTGTACCAACAACTGCGAGCTATTAGTTCACCTAGATTATCTTACATTTATTTACTATTTCATGAGTAAATATTAGGTTGGGAGGAAAATAATGGTTTATTCATTTTGAAATTACCTAATATTGCCTTTGTTCGTACTGTACTTGATGTGATTGCACAACGCCTCAAACATGCCACTTGTTGTCGTCACAGACCGGCAATCAAATACCTGTAAATAAAAGTAAACGTCAATTGCATATTTCTTCCTTCGTCTGGCATTTAATACTGTACAACATCAAATTAACATAAAAAGTACAACTGTTACATGTTGCAGAACATCTTTACAACTTTGTTCTAATCAGAAGAAAATATTTTATTACAAAATCATCAACATGATATACAATAAAACACATTCTCTTACAATATTCAAGTACTTCATATACGTTTGCTGAGTAATTCAAGTTGAATTGTTTCAACATTGTAGAATTAAAGCCAGAAATATGATATTTTCAATTACATTTTTCATTCATTTCCATATGCCAAATTTAAGATGATTACTCTTGCAACGGTACAAAAAATAATATATTGCTTATGTGATATTATTGGTAATGGAAACATATTTCTCCAATTTGTGTGGAATAACTTCGAAACGACCAGTGCCGAAATGTAAGTACCTCTAAGCTCTTCACTCTGGACGCTAAAGGGAAGTTTTCAAATTGACCTAGCTCAAGTTACCGCCTCATGCACGCTACACTCTATCCCTGTAGTTTTGGCAATAATTATTTTAATGTGTAGGTCAGGAGTTCATTTGTTGTTAGGTAGCAAATCGAGGTAGAGTGAATAGTAGCTAAATTGTGAAGATTTTGAATATTCGCAGTAGTATAACATGGTTGTGAGTTTCATCAGTATCTGCATGAGATTTGATATTTAGAAAGTTTACTTGGAAATTAATCTACGCATTGAGTACCTAATGAAATTGTGCATACGCGAATTTATATTATTTCACTATAAAGAACATTAATAAACATAAATTTTTTTTTTGAAATTTTTACTTCCCCAAATATTATTGGTAAGAAATATTAATGTATTATTTTCCAAGATCTTTAAATTACCTTTGACACTTCCATTATGTCAACATCAACCCAAAATGTTGAAGAACATGTGTTTTTCAAATTTTGAAACATCTGCGATTCTTTGATGTCCATTCACCGCCCCACAACGTACTAAAATTCACATACACAAACAGATTTGAGGCGTTCAATAAATAAAATAGTACACAAATCCCCAAAGAGACGCGTGGCGCAAATAAGTTGCCGCTCCTCACCTGCAGGCGCGAAGGGAGAAAAGTTGCAGGCGCAGCGGCAGAGTATGTAAATTGCGCGTAATTTCGTCAAAAACATTTTGCATTGCTGCTAGTTGCGTCAGAGGCGGTAGTTGGATGATTCAAACCGCGAGAAAGGATCTACTAACTGTTCAGGGAAGACCTTGCTGGGAAGAAACAATACTCTTTAAAAAGTGTTTAGTCAGAACATGATAAATTCATTTAAAATATTTGTGTGATTGCAACCATAATAAGGGTATGTGAGGGTTGGGCACGGTTTATATGATGGAGGTACAACTGAAAAACTTTGTCATCATTTAAGTTGAAGAAAAATCTTGCATAGGAAATTTAATTTTGTTTAGTCTGTCCCCGCATCCACGAATTCAAATAAACGACAACAAACGGCCTTTTATCGTCCACCCTCCAAAACCATAAACATACTCACATATATCTGTTATATTTCTTATAATCTTTTAGCTCTTTTTTTATTGCTTTCTCTATTTTTCGTTGCTATTCAAAGCCAAACATGTAGGACCAGATATATAAAGGATGTGGCTCCATATGTCTGAATCCTCGCATTTTTCGCCCCAAGAGTAGATTAGAAGGCATTCGAGTTAAACTAACCATGCGAGGACCAGAGGTAGTTGAGATTGGAGATTCACTTTGCTGCTGCTTTTGCTTCGCGTAATAAAATTTAGAATTTTAACATGTGAAAGCAACGGAAAGCCAAATAGTAAATTGAATTTGGCATGTGGTTGGAGCATTACACTTACAATTGCTTATAAAGAAAGTGATTTACTTCAATTTAGAGATGTTAAAACCTTGGCTGATTGACACTGATATTGATTTTATTAAACTCCCCGGGATTAATTAATTCTAGGTACAGTGTCATGTTAGAAAAGATGCAAATTTATCAAATTCCTTTCCAAAATAAATTTTTAAATTGAATTTTGTGATTTACTTGATTTGCATGGAATATAGCAAAGGAACAAATTGGAAGTTTCCCAAGTTTGTTGCTTAATGTATAGAATTAGGTTTAGTCCTTGGACTTGTTGGAAGGGACACAATAGTAGTATTTACAATGCAAAGCTTTATTTTGCAAAGGATGATCGGTAATCCTCCTAGTAAAGGCCACAACGTGTAGAGTGAGAAAATGAAGTACAATATAAAATACTAGTGGAATAGTGGAAGAGAATTAACCCAAGATGATTGTAGATTAGCCGATTTTGAAATTCAGTACCATTACATACCATTACAGTACATTACTTCAACTTGCAATAATATAATACTTAAGTAGAGAGAAATCTGTTACATATTCAACAGACTACTATTTCAAAAGATTAACTTAAAGTATATTGCTGATTAAAGTTCTTATACGATGTTTCCAGTTAAACTTACATCTTGTTTACTAGATAATTACTATAATATAAACCACAGAAGTATTATTCTAACAATTACTTCGGGTGGTTTATTTTTAAAAAAAAATGTTGCAGTTCATATGATTTTAGTGAATAAAGTTTGCAAATGGTTTTGTAAGCTTCTGGAGGTTTTCTCTACTCACTTGTAATTTTGACCATTGAATCCGTCCAATACAACGCACTGAATTCCTCCAAGCGAGTTTCGCCCCGAAAACAAGTTCCGTTTCCGTCAATTGATAGGTGCCTGTCGCTCCAAGTTCCTTGTGGATCTGTTCCAGGCGCGCCACATGCGCAGGGCTATTCAATCTGAAATTAATCAATCACAATTACAATAAGATATAAATTTATCACATATTGGAACTGTCTTAAATCGTCACAGTAAACAGAACAAACGGGTTTGCTAATAATCCGCAGTTTTAGTCATTCAAATTTCAATTACCCCTAATTGCAATCTATACAATGTCGAACAACGATCACATACAAAAAGGCTGGGATCTGATCCTGGGATCTCAATCTTAGCAGATTTTATGGTCCTTTTATTGCTACATAATAATCACAATCAGTAATATCGACGTCTTTATTAAGTGACGTCTAACGCAGTAAAAGGAAAATTATGGCGGAGCAATAAACAACACAAACGTTTTTCATTTCAGGATGTTTAGAATTCAAATCCCGGCTAAATAAAAATTGTTCAAGGTTGATGAATGTTTATGGATCTAGACATATCTATTTTATTTTTTGTTGTGCAATCTGCAAGAGTCATAAATAAAATCGATTAGGTTGCATTTTATGATGGTGATTGTTATTACATCTGAAAAACATTTGTATCATGAGAGATTTTAGAGGAAATTGATGAGAAGAAAAAAAGAAGAAATTATGGTAGTACTGTTTTAATTTGAGATAGTGTTTTGGTATGCTTGGAACGTTTGAAGGTATATCAAGAGTTAATCTCATGATGGTTTTGCATATGTACTAAGTACAGCTATTATCAGAAAATTAAGTGTTATACATCAACAGAATTAGTCAGGGAATTGATTACGCAATTAAGTACATTGGTATATATTTAGTAGCCCAACTTCATTGCTCAGTTGATATGGTGTCTTATTGTAGTGACAGCAAAATATCATTGGGGACATAGTGTGGTGGTGAATGTAGTAGAGGACGAACAAGGTCAATTAATTACATAAATAAATAATAATTTCATCACGAGATAAACAACGATATTTTCTTCAAGTTTAGCATTCTAATACTGTAAATTAGTGTGTTGTTCTTAATTTTTTAAACTGTTTGTTCTTGGATTTTGACATTTTAAGAAATTTAAGGACCTATTAAAATTTAATAATGCTCCTATCAGTTGAATAAATCATCCACTGAATTTATGCCTCTTTTCTTTTAATTGCCTTTCGTTTAATTTTACATTTGTATGTTTTACTTTTAAAATCGGCGTCCAGTGCGACTCTCGATAGATTTATTACAATTGAATACAATGCCAATTGACGTTTCGTAGCCATAAATAAAATCAGTATCAATTTACAAAACCTTCTACATTAAATTACGCCGGCGCCGAAAGGGAAAACAACGCGGAAGTACGCACGCGATTAACTCCATAATCGATGAGCATAATGTCAAATGGAATTAATTCAATTAAATGTTGGTGTCATGCGCGACATTTCCTTGAATTTCCTCTCTTTGCACTTAATTTCATTTAATGCATTCGGCGTTTTATGTCTCAATACGTGAAGAAGATTGAGTCATTAGAATAAAATAAGATCTTATTGCGGATTACTTTGCGGAAGGGTAATTTAAGGGGGAGTAAATTAGAAAACTATGTGGAGCATACAATTGCACCTTGTTCTTTAGTCTACTTCTGATCTACTTTGATGTCGGGAGGAATAAAGCGGAGAATAGAAGAAAGTCCTGAAGGGTTTAACTTAATGGGAAAATAGATTTGATCCTCCTGGTGTATTTTCACTGGCTCTGCTTGAGATACACACTCTACATTTACAACCTGAGCATTTCCGGTGTTGCAAACGAAAAGAACTGCTTATGGGCACCTAGGATAGGAGGTGGAAAACTATTTATTGCATGACTGGCAACAATTTTCAATTGAAGCGATTTAAGATTAAATTGATTTATTACCTGCTATCTGTTATCAATTGGTTTTGATTTAGGTACTTGCAATGCACATTGGGTTTTGAAATATTGACTTATTTGAAATATGTCAGGTTTATTTACATGAATTTCCTTCGGTAAGAAATCTCAAAACTGCCTATACCCAAGTCGTGTGCGCTTATAATTTCATTTGAAACCATTGGCATTACCAACTGGATTTTATGAGCACCGCACGTGAGCGCCAGGACATGCAGGATGGTACTGGTGACACTGTGGAAAATCCTACTGAATGATTACGCAGTTGAGACCTGCCTTTGCCATGCAGCATACAAATGCTGAAGTGGTGAATTGCTGAATAGAATTGTCCTTAATTTGGACAATGCTTCAATTTTACAGCTTCACCTCATTTTCAAATAAAATATAAACTTACAAACTCTTCATGTTAAAAACTAACTATTTCTTTGTCGCTGTGCTGCAATTAAACAAAACAACTCGCGCTGCAAAGCTTAAAATGTTATCTCTCAATGTTATGTCCACTGTCATCACCATTAAACGTTTTTTCTTCTTTCCTTGCGTCTCTATTCTGTTGGATATCTTGTTTTGTGGATGACTTGGTATTTCTATAATTTTTTGATGCTATTAGCCAGAGATCTTAAAATCTTATTACGTCTAGTGGCGCTAGTGGAGTCTGGCGCTCGCATTGTGCGAATTACTGTTCGGAAAGCACCCGCGGAAAATGCCATTGTTGCGCGATAACTGATAAGGCAGGCTGTGCTGTTGGAATATTGGTATACACGCGATGAAGTCATCAGCCTGCTGGGTTCTGGATATGGTATAATGCGGAGTGGGTGAATTACGCGAGCACGTCATATCGAAAGATGTAATGCACGTCCAACAAGGAGACAGATTTGCTATGTGCGCGAAAAGGTCTGTCTAAGTGGGACGACACTGAAATGACCTGAATACTAACAGAGGAGAGAGGAGAAAAAGGAACAAATTAGAAACATAAAAATGTTTGCATTCTGGATAAACTGGTAGTGCAACAAAAAGTAAATTATGCAACTTCATTTTATCCGGTGTATTCGCAGCAATTAATTCCCATTGGGAGGTGAGTACAATCCTGTAGAATGTCTGAAACAGCTCCATCTTCCAAATGTGCTTCATTTGGCTGTATACTGCAACTTATTTCGCATTTATTTGTCTTATTAAGCTCGTAAATTTCTTCGCATCCGCGATCACATTGTCTTACCTCTTGACTAGTAACATGGCATGCAAGAAATTGCTTTCGTCTCACTGAATTAATTTAAATTGAATAAAAAGTACATGAAATGCGACATTAATGTAATGTTTATTGGCTAAATTAAACATCCAACCTCAATTCCACTCTACACAAATGAAAATCATAAAGAAAGTTTATTTTTCGTTGGTGCAAATTTAAAAAAAAATATATTTCTAATATTTCTCCAATAAGCAGCATAAGAAGGAAATTGAATTGTGGTTTAAGGTTAGGTTGATTAAACAAAATTATTGCTATTGTTGCAAATGCACAGGTACAAACGTCGCCAGCGCACCTGGTTTGAATTTGTTATGCTTTTATGTTGGTTACAATGGAGGCGGCGGGAATCATGTTGCATATTAACACAATTATTTACGACTAAAGTTAAAACTTTACGCATTCTACGGGCTCTTGAGAAAAGTTGATAAATCATCAATTTGTAGAATTGCAAAGCGTGTACTGAAGAGAATATTACCTTCTGATTGATGTAAAGTACTGAACAATAAATTCCTTTGCTTGGTCAAAGACTTCATCAGAAGTTCGAACTTCATTCGTGTCCCGATTAAGGTACGTCATACAACTACCGAGGCAGAGGTCACTACTGCATGGTGTTTCCTGAAACAAACAGAGAGATTATGATGATTATTCTTATCTTCTAAAACAAGTGTTGAATTGGCTGTAGTCATTGAATTGGAAATCACGACATTATATTGACGTACTTTGATATTATGACAATTAATCTAGTCACGAATCATTCAAATTATACCCATATCATTTATTGCGTTTTTTCAACATATTCTTTGTGCATTAAACCACTGAAATGGAAGCTACACCACAAATTGAAGCGGACAGACGGCTTTTAGAGTTTAAGACGTACGAAGATTACTTGGACTCATTAGTAACGCCAGCCGATTTATGCTACATGCAAAGTGTGAGGGCCTCTCGTACCTTAGCTGAGTTGGGTTACAGGTGAGGCATGGTAAAATGTTAGCTGGAGGTGAGGCACATAGTTGGCGAAAACTTAAAAGGGGAGTTTAAGTATTGGGATAGTTTGAAAACTTGCACGCTTTGATAGAAATGTTGTTGAGTGAAGAAATGGTAACCTATGTTTTCGTTTTTCGTCCCAGCTAACTTCATAGTTTTGATTAAATTTAACCTACCACTATATCGCACAACTCCCAAATAGAGTATAAACGAAATCCTCTCAATTAATCAAGATTTACATGACACATCTTGGTTGTGCTGCTGTGTGCAGCACATAACTTCGGTGTGGGCATGGATAATATATGAATAATTGTAGATGATTTATTTGCCTCCGTCTGCTTAGGAGTACTGGTGCGACGTTGAGTCGGAAACAATTCGAGCGGCGTTTGGCCGCCGTCATTGCTTACCTGTATCCCACGTTCAAGCCATACGAGCTGGCCAGTGAGCGCATGCCGCCCACGGATGTCCTGCAGAAGGAGTTGGCTATCCGAGAGCGGCCAAACCGTCTTGGAATTTTGGCGGTATGTGTAACGTTGACTAGCGCATTGTGAAGCAGAGTAGTCTCAAACAGTTGCAGTAAAGTGTAGTGAATATTGTACAATTTTCAACTCAATATTGACTGGTTGGAATGAAGTTGTTAGTTTTACACAGCTGCCGAGCATAAATAGGTTTCCATTTCGAAATCTTTCAAAGACATTGAACAGGAGGAAAACAGTTGCATATACTGCGAGCTTTATTTCACTTCCTTATTTTGCGGTGCGCGCTAGGAAATTTCTACTTTCTGCAATCCACTTGAATGATATACAAAATTCGTGACATTCTTCGTTACAGCGTCACATTACACCCCTCGGAGTCGGCGTGAAAATCCAATTAAATCGCTCGAAAATTATGTCGATTATAACGTACACCGTCTTGCAAGTTGCCTACAGTGGCCAACCGCTCCAACTACCTAATCCACCCCTAGTTGCTGCTCGCCCTGCAATTAATACGTAAAATTGCGAAATTGAATGTGCATTAATGCATACGCCACATGCTTACCACTTAAAATACTCATTTGCGCACAGTAAATTTTTATTCCGACCTTTAATTTCGCGCACGCAAGATGTGCAATTAAAACAAATTGCAAATAATTGCAATTGGGGAATGTTTCAATTTCAAGTGTGGAAAATGTGAAATATTTACGCAATATTGTTGAGCAGTCATAATTTGCAGCACAACTGCCGACAATTTATGTGTAAATATCCAAATTAAATGCAAAAATACTATTCGTACATAAATACCAAGTTTATCAGTGCGCTGGTGATTCCGACGCTTTTTACAACGCGCACTCCACCCTTTTGACTTCATTTGCGCATTAATATGCGATAAAATTTAAATACGCCGTTGATAATTTCCGCTTCCGTGAAAACAATTCTGTTGCTGCATTACTGAACGTGCGCTTTTGGACAATAATTAATTTTATGATTCAATGAGCGCTTAATTTCAACTTTTAATCAACATGCGTCGCGAGCAACACTCAGAGCTTTAGTTGCGCAACATGGAAATTTACTTTCGACCTATTACTGCGTAATTAGGTGGAAAATTATGTATTGGTCTCCACAGAGTATGTAAGTAGATCTATTTATTAGATTAGTAGTTGATTTGGTGGTTTCGAGTTTGACGGGTTGTCAAGAAAGTAGAAAAATGTTGGTAAAATTGGTTGCAGACAATCATATTCCTGCGGAATGTTACATCGGGTGGCTTTGAAGTTTCCGGCTATGTTGACTATGGCGATCGCTTGAAGATCGAAGATTGGAAACCATTTTTTCGCGGTCTGTATGGAAATTAAGTTGCCTACATTTCCACGCAATACATTGACATTCAACGAGCAGAATCAATTTGTAGACAATTTTCTTATGCTAACACACTGTCTTTCCTGAATGCTCCTTTTATTTTCAATCATACCTTACCTACAGTTGCACCACAACACACATTTTCCTCAACTTGTTTTCAGCGTCTAATTTATACTTTGTTACAGGTAAAAAAATCCTTTGGCCTAAACCCACCGACCTTGGTTACTTCCATTGGCGTCTGGGCTCCAGTATTTCCAATGATTCTTTCAATTTCAAGGTAATTCAATTAGGTTGTGATACTTGCTTGTAGTGAACAACAGTTCGCAAGTACTTAGAAGCTCAATTTATCAGCCCAAACTTTGCCAGGCACTAAATTAACATTTGAATGCCTCTATTACGTGTAAATCTCCACGTTGCCGACGACGATTTGTTAAGTACCCGAAGTAAGTTAAGTAACGAATAACATAATTAATAATGCGCCCTCGGTGGCGGCAAGCTTCTTAGTTTGCGTGCGGCGCACAACTGACATTGCGAACCAACCTAAAGTACGATGAGGGATAGAGAGCAAAAGAGCATTAATTTATCTAAATACATCACATACATCACTTTGTAACACTCTTGATGATCAAGATGCACTTTCTCTTCCCCATCTTGTTTTCATTTACGTCGCTTTTGTCGTCGGTGGCGGACGAATTAACCACATAATGTACCATGACATTTTGCCTCTTTTGAGGCGAAATAATTAATGTTGCTTCGCATCCTTCATTCGAAGCGACTTACTAAGCCTGTATTAGGAAATACTCATGCGAGGAATGTTAATGCGGGGGTGAAATTTTGGGGAACTAGGAGTGAGAAAAGAGAGATTATAATTTAGGTTTGCTCTATGTTTAGGACTTTGAATTCAGTTGGACTGAATGTGATAGTCAGTCTGTTGTTGAAACTGCGCATGCGTGATTTTGAATTTCTCCGAAAAAACTTCATATTTCAACAATTAAATGATATTATTAAAATATGGAATTTTTTATTTATTTACTATACATAGCGTTATGATGAATTACTTTCTACATTAGGACTTGTAATTTTCAAAACTAATTTTTGCTTTTTAGAATAAACTTCTGATATAACCTCGATTCAAAGTTTATGAGAGCGTCAATAAACCAAACTAACATCATAAAAACCCCAATTCAAGTGAAAAACAGCCTCCAATAATCTACCTTTCAGAAGTCAATCCTTCCATCTCCGCCTCGTTGCGCATTCGATTAAAAATGATTGGAAATTGCAACCATCGTTATACGCTCGTTATCGTTTCATCAATTAAAATGATTACGCATTGTTATTGCGCAATGAACGCTGTGCTACTAAACAAAGCCATAAATAATTCACACGCCGACCTCTTGCATCAGAGCTCAAAGTTTACAATTTCATTCAATTTGCAATGTCTTGGCTCAAAGATGAAGTCGACAAGGCTCTGCCTTCCATTCTGTATTACTATGGTAGTCATGCCCAAATAGTGTAATGCCGAAATTGAATAGTTGACCGCAAAAGCCAGCGGCAAAGTCAGCGGCTTTTGATTGCAATTTGCAAGTCTCATGCGTGGGAGCAAAGCGCAGCTTTATTTGCTTGCAGTGATGGCAAAGCGTTGGGTTGACTTGGATTCATCAGTATTGCGCAGAAATTATTTTCGTATTTGGAGGGTAAATTTTCATATATTGCTACTAGGAATATCTGTGCTACTTGATAATAAACTAGCGAACAACAACGTAGCATGATAGGGTTGAAACATGAAGTGTATTGAACGGATCAGAACATTCAAGAGAGATCTGAATGAGAAGGGATGATACGGAGGAGCATATGAAGGCGGTTTGATTGTTCAACGGGTTTTGGAACAAGGGTGAATGATATTGAATGTGTTAGGGGTAGAATTTAGGTTGACATTTGCCAAAAGAAAAATTAGCTTCTTTTTGTATCTTAAGCGTGGTTTAGTTGGTTATTTCTTTGTTGAGCAGCAACATTTTAGAGTAATTGTCTCCTTCAATTTACTTTTCATCAATCTTAAGCAATGTACTTAATTTTTTGATGCTTTGTTATAACTGTCAACAGTAATATCTTTATTTTCAGCAACTTAGATTAAATTGTCAACGATTAGACCAGCTTTTTGAATATTGTGTATATTGGGAGGTCTATCTTGCGTTCATTAAAGCATTAAATTCTTTTGATATATTTTCGCCGAAGTATTAAATTGCTTGTACTCTCTATACTTTTATTCCCAACTCAGCATTTTTACGCATTTGAGCATTTCATTCTTGTTATCCCTTTATTGTTTTATAAACATTTCCAAACTGCGACCATCCTCACAGTTATAAAAATCCCCGCATTGTATTTGTACGTCCAGCACACGCGAAATTGATTCACGCTCAGATGCACACCACATACAAAACATAAACCGCGCTCCATATCGTTTCGTAAATTCTTGTAGTCTCATGTGTTTTATACTTTGATGCCATCAATCCATCGCACGCATTTTAATGTCATGCTGCTGCGTGTTCATACACAATTTGCGTTGTGCGCTGAGAGCAGATTAAATCGTCAGCGGATATGTAAACCGATGTAAGCACTGGGCATACGGAGTTTGTGATAGGGAGAAGAAGAAGAAGTAACAAATGACAGAAGCACGCTTCTTAAGGAGTATGCCGAAAAAGGGCTAATGTTTAATGAAGGAACGAAAGCTCTAGAATGGGTGGAGAACAGTTGGAGTTGTAAATTAATGATGTACTGAATGCATATTTGTGGCTGATAATTTTGAATGGATTTGATATAAGAAGCAAAATTGTTAAGAATATTTGGGTTTCTTTTTAAACTCAGCAAGAATTAATGAATTCTAAGAATTTTTTAATTTGGTGCAATCTTAGTTTGTGTTTATTCGCATATGACAACGGTGAAGGTTTGAATTTCGGGAATTTTCGGAATTCTAGGACTGTCCTCACTCTGCCGCAGGATAGACAACAATCAACAATCTACTCATGCTACTTAAAATAGTAGACATATTTCTCATTTTGTTGATTGTGAATATTTCTAATCTATTTGAATGTGTTTTACTAATCTGAATCACTTCAGAGCATGTAATGAGTGTTAAATTGAATTTAGATCGCTTTATACAAAATTAGCCATTATTAATTCCCCAGTTGCTTTTTGTCTTGTGGTCGCTTAGTCCTTAGATGCATTATACCTTGTAGTGGATAGTTGTTGTATGTAGGAAATGTAGGTGACTTGAATAGGAGATACTACCTAGGTTTGGTCTGCTTTCTAAAGTGCACAACTTAGGTAATCAAAGAAAATTCAATTTACAGAATTTGTTGTGTTTAATTAGTAATACCAACTGCAACATCAACATAATTCCTGTGTATTATGTTTTTTTTTATTTTATTTTTGACAAGGTTGATGCCAGAAAAAGCTTCTATTTATAAAGTTGTTTAGTAACTGATTTCCATCAACAGCAATTACAACAACTTTGAATAAATTATTTCCAAACATGTGAAAACCCCATCAGGTATTTTTAAAACTACATCTTTTGAAAGTTTTACTTATTTATTGACATAGACATTTATTTTATGACGTCATATAATTTTTGTAACTATACATAACTTGGTAAAGCCCCTATCATTTCCACCTCAATTCGCTCTCAATCTCTCATTTTCATCACTAGCTTCCCCTTTATCGATGGCATCATGATATCCGCGCTTCACACAGTTGAAATTAAAACTCCACATGGGTTATTCTCAGTTTTATCGCCTCGGCAGTTTTCAATTAAATTTTACATTGTGGATAATACACAATGTATGTGCCGATATTGAACATGAGGTTAATCACTTCAGATACTGTACATTTTGATCTGTATTTTTGTATGTTTGGTTAAAAACAAACACCAACAGGAATAACAGCGTTATTTCAATGGGATTGCGCAGAGAGGATTTAAATGCAATCTACATATAATTTGGAATTCGCGGGTAAACAACGCGTGATGAAGGTAGAAATATGTGAAGGTATGCGAAAATGTAAGCGCACTTTGCATTGATGCTGTTTTGAGGAAAGAGGTGAGAGTAGGTTTGCAATTATGCATGCGATGTGGTGGGGTAGTATGGTGAGTTGCATAGTAACAGGCGAGGTAGAGATTTTCCCCTTGGTTTTTTTCTTCGTTTGTTTGCCGAAGCGCGTTATCGACGATCACTTTGTGCTTGATTCACGTGCTAAGTGAACACGTACGTGCAATGTTCTTGGGATTACATCTGAGTTAATGGTGCATTACATGTTTTTAACGTTGGGAACTTACACTATTGCGAATTATTGAAAAAATCCTGAAAAATTTAAGTTTTATGAGTTAGGAATATTTCATACGAAAGCACTGAAACTGATTTTTGTTTTTGTATTTGTTAGATTTTTATTTAAACCCACCAAATCCAAATCAATGGAAATTTGATTTTCTAAAAATCGATCATTTTTCTTTGTTTTACACTTTCATCAGCACTAATGTTCCATCAGTTTGCTAGCAAAGTGTAATTTCTGCACTTGAAAACAAGTCACCCGTTTAATTTAGTTGATTTTAATTTGTCATTAATCTTCGTTTTGTCCTGACTAAAAAATTATTTATGCAGAATAAAGCAAAATCGGAAACACGAGGCGAAAGCATGTGCACGCAGTGCAAACCATTTTACACACTTCAGTTATTCGCGTGAACATCCGCTTTTCCAACGATGCGTGCACGTGTGGTGCTGGTGGATTTCCCAGGAGGACAGCATTACACAGGATGTGTGAATGATTCTGTGACTTGTTTAACATTTTTTTTCAACTTCCGGTAACGCTCTCGCAAAGGATAGCAGCAAAAGGCCGGATAGAAATAATAAAAAGTCGGATATTTGCGGCTTCTATAAGAGAATAAAAGGATGCAGGGGAGTACAAGATAGACGACAACTTTTTACGTTATTGATTGAAGAGGTTATTACGATAGAGAGAAAGGAAAAGGAAAAAAACTAAGATGTATGCTAAGCAAACGTACAAAATTTTTGGATTTTTTGAAGTATTTAAATGACAAGGTGAAATATTGGTATCAGATGTAAAACAAAATCTAAATTTTGTGGGTGGGGGTTACGTAGAAACAAATTTTTAGAAGAGTTAATTGAAACTCTGAAAGAATATAATTAATTTGAAGAAATCAAATTGCGCATTTGTTGCTTTATGCTTTAAACATAGAAATATTTCAATTAAAAATAGAAATAAAGTACATAAGTTAAGGTAAGTAGTAACAAATGAAATTTGTCAATTTACTGCGTTGCATATAAGTATTTGTTGCTTTGTAATATTTTTTCTTTCCAAATGCAATTCGTTTATTTTCTGTTGTTGTTTATAATTGTTCCTCCTTAGTATATCAACCCTCGTTTGATTAAACTTTCTGTTGCTTGTCTCAATTACCAATTCTATTAGTATTATTGCCTCTTGATTCCCTATCGCTTATTGCCCCCGCTGGAAGTCGACATTCACAAGCTCACTAATGTAATTTCTTTCTGCGGCTTTCCGCGACTTTAGGTCATTGTGCATCCGAAGCGAGGGCTGCTGTTTCAGAATCGCTTCGATCGTAAAGTGATTTGCGTTGACCCCCTGCAGCCGGTCGGCAGCAACAGTACCCGCCTCCGAGTCTACTCGCCGCTGTACGAGCACATCGTGCTATTGGATCACGTCGTCATTCAGCGCATTTAAGCAACATATAATTACGATGCTCGAAAGAAAGCGGAGACAATTAAGTATGCAAAGGGATAAATTAAAAGCAGCTTAAGTTTAATGCGTTGTGGGATGATTTACATTAACTGACAGAAATGGGTGGTTCATTTGATGCGATTATAGATTTCTATTTAACCGAACGGAGATTAATCGATTTGTTTTAGTAGTTGCTTTAGATTGCAAGATTAATATGTGATTGTAAATGGAATGGAGTAATTTATTCTACTGTCGCCATAAAATGTAATTCCACGATATTTGCAGTGTGTAAAATGTCATAAATTGTTTTGGGTCGATAATGCAATGAAAACAGATGCAAAGAGACAAATAATAAATATTGGACACAATTAACAACTATAATAAACTAAAAATCATAAAAAAATCACTGAAAATCCACGTATTAATTTATTGCATTTAGAGTCATCGAATTAATGATACATCAATCAATAGAGTTTTTTTTTTTTTTTTTTTTTTTTTTTTGTAATTGTTGGCTCAATTTTATTTGGGAATCAATTTCAATCAATGCATTTATTACATTCGGTGTGTAAAGTTGATCGATTATTTTCAATGCATTTATCTTTGACAGGATATGTATTGTAATAAAAACCGCTTGCTGATACTCTGATTACTTTCCGAACTTAGCTTGTTTTGTCAGCTTTCAGTAAGAACAGCAGAATTTTCCATTCAATATCAATAAGCAAATTTGAAACAAAAAGTGATTTTCGCCGAGTTGTCTTTCAACAGCTGGGCGCATTCCAACAAAAGGCCAACAAATCTCATTGCAAAAGAGAAAAACTCCAAAAAGAAATTAATGTTCATTTGCCAGTTTTATTAAATATATATTTTTAAATTACTTTTACATGGAAATCTACGAAATTTAATTTTAAGACAAGACAAGCTAATAAATGGTTGTATATTAAAAGTATTACATTACAATAAACAATTGTTACAGCTTAATTAATATTGCAATGATTTAAGTTTTCCGTTGAGGTTGAAAATAATTTTTATGTACTGTTCTCTAGACAAAAACAACAATTAAGACGTGTCAATAAATTATAAGAATCATTTTGACTATTCTACAAAATTAAATGAAAAAATCAATTTATTTAAATTAGCTTGCATTTAAATTAAGAAACAACACATTTTGCAAATTTCAAAATAAATGCAACTTGTTTAAGTTATAATTTGCATTTTCGTAATCTATTTCTGCGGCTGCTTATTTAAAACATTCATTTCCACACTTTTAACTTCCTCACAGTACATGCAACTGGTGAAACTAGCGCAGCGCATTTTTTTACGATTAGCAAGTTGTTTAACACATTTAACTTGCTTATCTCGTCCATTCTGTTTGCCGCGACGCTAAATACTCCAACAACTCGCTCACGTTCATGTTAAAAGCAATTGTTGTCCATTAGCTGGCATATTGCAGCACATGGCGGCCAACTTTTCACCGCCCTGGTATCTTGTCAACCCGCCGCGAAAATGTCGTTGGCGGCGCGCAATTTTTGCGCAATTCATGCGCGCCTCGTGTTTGCATTAAACACGCACGTGCAAATACAGCAAATGTTTGTTCGGCACGTCCGCCGCCGCCATGGTGGTGCAGCATCTCGCGTAACAAATCTGTGCTTGCACCGCCCGCCATCGACCCACGCGGTGATGGATAAAAGGAACTTGTTCTAAATTGCCGTGAAGGATGATTGTGTTGTCGACAGGTTGCACCGTTTAGCAGTTGCCAAACAGTGCACGTAGATCATTGTAATTACTGAGATTTTAAAAAAATTATAGCAACTACAAATAAATTAGTTTGGTGTAGATTTTTGTAGTTTCAAGTTACGCGGGTATTAATTAAAGAACAATAGAAAATTAATCAGTTTTTCATTCTTGCTTAATTCTTTTACATTAAATCTCACATCGTCATTACATACTCGAATATTTCAGATATTATTACGCAATGCTCATGTACTATTTACACCGCACGTCAATTAGGAATTATTGAATTGGTTGTTTGATACGATAGACTATTGTTGATAGGTATAATATCAATTATTTATGCATAAAACAGCAATCAATTTACTGATTTGTGTTGAGGTGAGGTGAGATTTCACTATCAATTAATAAACGAATATTTCTGGAAACAGTAATAAAATATTAATCACCATGAATAATGGATATGATGTGGGAAATCCTAAGATAGTGAAATGACAACATTTTACTTGAAATGTTAAAGTTTTAAGTTGAAAAGAAATTGGAAAGACAATAATTGATCATCTGTGTTGCACTTGATGGAAGCAAAAAATTATGATTTAAATTAATCATACTCATGAAAATAAACATTTTCAACAAATTAAGTCATTTAATATAAATAAATGTCATAAATTAATAGATTCAATTGAGCTTATTCATAGAAATAATAATTTTCTATTCGGCAAGTTTAAATTTATTCCTTAAATGTTCATTTTGAGGTCAAATTTACAACAATATTTTATTTTGTATGTAATATTTTATAAGAGTATTTATAAAAATAGATTAATCCGAATAAACTTAAGCAAGTGACCACAATTATTATGTTTTAATATTAAATCAGGACTTGCCATAACCTAAATTTAAAAATTACAAATAGACCTTAAATAAATATTTCTACACTAGAAAATCGTATTGAGATTATGTTTATGCATTTGTTGATTTGATTGCAACTTGCACACTATTTCATCTGCCTTCCCTATTACACCAAGTTTTCATCCACAAACCGCATAATTCCCATCTTATCCAAAGCTATTATTAAATTTATTTCATGGATCCCTGATAATATTGTGCATCCTTGCCTGCATTTTCTCTTCCTTGCTTATTTCTAGAAAACTTTTGCGTTTCTTAGAACAAATTCCTGTGGGATTTGCACGCAGCACACTCAAAGTTATGATGTCATAATGTGAGATAATATTTGCTTCGCTCATGTTGCTATGTAATCACTATTTGAAAAAACAAAATAACCAAATTACCAAGTGTGGTTTTCTAAATAAATATCTTCTAATTCGAAGCTAGATTCGCTTTAAAAAGGTAATTTCTGTAATAAAACGAAGCAATCTGTGGGTTGTATTAAAATTAATGGGTATTTTATTATCAGAAATTGTGAATAGGATACTGTCAAGTGTAAAAAAGTATAGAGATGCGATTTAATTGGTAGTTACTTTTAGTAATCTAATAAAATATAAAAAGATATCGCTCTTTTCGACTTGCAGTTGAGTAATTGCTAACAAGCGTTGCAGGAAATTATGTTTACTTGGGAAATGTTACATTAATAAATAATTAATGTACTACTTGCAAGGATACTTTTTATAATTTGTCTTAGTGCAAAGAGGAAAGTATATAAATAATCAACTATCCTAAATAAATAAACATTTTCAACAAACTAAGTTTTTTAATATAAATAAATGTTAGAATACTCATAGAATACTAAAGGTATCATTATGTTTTAAAATAAGGTTAGCGAATATTTTGCTTTGTTTTTTGTTGAAATTCTAGCTTAATTATCAATTTCTTTTATTTCGTTAATGATGATTACTTGATTGTTTATGAAAGAAATTGAAAAAGAATGAAAAATACTCTTTTCTGTTACATAATTTTTTTTCTGATTTATCTTCATATTTTGTTTACTTTTCTTGTGCAATATTCTTCTCATCTATTTTATGGATTTCTCAGTTGTAATTTACATTTGATAGTTTTGCTTGTGTCAAAAATTGGAGTAACAACTCCAATTGCAATCAGTGCACGTCGATCAAAAACGTGTGTCCTCAACAAATATCTGTGGCAAGTTATCGTCGCTGAGTCGACAAAAGGCATGTAATAGAGAAGACAGAAGGGACCAGCGCACACCGATGAATTTCACGTTTTATTGAATTCCATATTGATGCGGAATCTGTCCACAAGCGTCTGCTCTTGAACAACCACAACACGTGTCTAATTTGGCAAACATTGATTAAGAAAGTTTGTAAATATGCCGAAATTAATGTGTGCCCACTGCATCTCGATGATGCGGTGCTTTCAATTAAAAAATTGGCACAAGTTGAAATGAATGTTCTTTTTAATTATAATGAGAAATTGTAAGTTATAGCCAGGAAAATTTGTAAGCAGTGACGATGTTGCTTGAGGGTTGTAAAGAAAAGATAGGAATAATAAATTTGTATTTAGGCGCAGACAATTTTTGAAGGTTTATTTCTTGTTTATGTTTTTTTAATGATAAGGAGAATAAGGAGAATAAAAAAAAATTATTTGACTGCTAAAAATAAATGACAGTCATAATAACTATTTATATTTGTTTGTGGAAAAGTTGATAACTCGTAAGCTAAAAATTGAAATCTAAAATTATCTCAATTAACTTACCTTTATTTTTTTATGGTTGTAAACTGATTGCTCTAGTTGTACTCTCAGTGTTACACAGCTTTCAATACTACCAAATATAAACGAGAGAAGAGTATTACTGAACAAAACTAGTGACTACGGAGCAACTCACTGAAAAAAAAACAACAATGCGGAAACACAACGGGCGGAATTGAAAAACTCAGTGCATATATTTTTTCCAATTTGTACACACCCGCAGTTGAAAGTGGAATTTTATCGATGCACAATAGGGATTTATTAGTCGCCAAAGCAAATCTTTTCGGAGCATGGAAATGGAGCGGGCGGAAATCGGCGGCGGCGATGGAAACGATTTCAATAAGCACTGGTTGCATTCAGAGATGTTTGTGCACGTGACTAGAACGACTGTCGTAAAACAACCAGAAAATTGTATGATACAGGCTCGGATTGGACAATTGACAGGCAAATATTTGCTTTTTATTTACTTTTCAAATTTGGTATTGTTTGAGAGAGATTTTCGGTTGATAGATTGGTGGAAAGTCAAAATAAGATGGAGTGGTTGCAAAATACAATATTTGGTTTCCTTGCAAATATTTACTTGGTTTTAAAATTAGCTTTTGGTGTGATAAAGAAAATCATTTTCTTTTATTAGATCTGCGATATGGGAAGGATAGACATTAAAGTAGTTGTATATTTTCTCAGAGTTTTTCTTGCTTCTTTCTATTCCATCTATTCACCCCATCTAATAGATTTCTATTTCTTTTCTTCTTAACTTCAACATGCAGTATTTTGCCCCACATCACCTTCGAATGTTATGCATATAAATACTCCACTCTGGTCATACACGTCGTGCACACACTTCTTATCCGCGCCTCAAACCGACACGCTTCCGCCATTCTTTGTCAGCCGCCGACTTTTCCTCAACTTGCGTCTGTTCGTAATTTTAAAACAACTGTCACGTCTGATATCGTTTGGGATATCGTTTTATTTTAATGCAAACGTAATAAGGAAGTATGCGCATCGATGATACAACACGTTCGGTGGTGTGCTGGCTTTCCACTCAACTCCCATTTGCAGACCACAAAATCGCACGATTTGATTTTTTTTTTTTTACAAACAAAAATAAATACATCTTATGGCGTATTTCATATTGTATATTCACTTGCAATGATGTGGGCGTAAATTTGGTACGAAATGAAAATGGATATTCTTGGAAGGTATTACGTTAAGAAAAGCATGTTGGTTATGGTTCAAAGCAAAATATATGAGATAAAGTGGATAGTGTTCTATTGTTAGATAAGGTACTATTTTTGGCAGTAATTACATAGGAATTAAGTAGTTTGCAAACAACGAACTTGAGATGTTCGATAATTTTTGACACTGTAGGCACCTATTTTCACACCTCATTTGACTTTAACGACACTCGAAACTTTTTATATCACACTTTCGTCAGTGCTTGTAATAAAATAAAATAAATTATTGTAATTACTTCCAAAATTACTACAGCACTATACAATGTTTTCTTCTTTTTTTTTTTGCTTTTAATTTGCGTGTGAAAATGAGCTGCATGCGACTGATTGCTTTAACAGCTTACTGCACCCGTTTTTTTACCACCGCTGCCGCCGCCACGGGCGATATAATTGGCGTGATTGGAGAATTTAAGACGCCGCCGCCTTTTGTGCGCCTGCTGAATTTATTTTCTACTTTCACCGTAGACAATATAATATCAAACAAACGCAACAACTTTGAAAACGAACAACGCACTGAACCATGCTGCCATCAATGATTTGGATTAAAAATTAATAAGAATTGTGATTGATTGATTGTAAATTGAATTGCGCATAATAAAAATTGTATAATTTATATAAATGGAAAATTTTAGGGGAGTCGACTCTTTTAATGTAAGTTTAAATAAGTAATATTCTTTTCACCCTGAAAATTAAATCATTATGATGCACGATTTGCTTATATTATTTGCACATTGTACAATTCAGTGCTGGTTTTCTCTTGAAACAAGCACATGAATTGTGTAATTTGCATACTAATTCGCATATTAATATTTGCAATTATCACGTGATCGTGCCGTCGCTGAGCGCAAATATGTTTTCCCATCGCGATATTTATTTCCATTGCCTTTTGGATTGTGATATAGAGGCGACATTCAATTGTGCTGAATTGGAGCAACCCATGGTCAAATATGCGATGGTGGAGAGTTTATTTGATCGCGGGATATCAAGCAAAAATGGTCGAAATGGAAACTGTGTGGAAGCAGTTGGTGGGATAAAAAATGTTGCCGGAATTGAATAGTTGTGAGTAATTAGAACAATTAATTAAATTTATCCCAAGAGAAAAATATTGTGGAGGTGAAAATTTTGTTTTACTCAAAAATGATTTTATTCTTGATTTTTTTACATTTTTAGAGATGGAAGGAGTAAAAATTTAATTTTTTTTTTATAATTATTTTGGTATAGCAAAGTTAAATTTTTCTAGTGACCAAAATAATGAAATTGTTTTAAATAAATTTGTTTCTAACTTACCATTTTCTTCCTCGCATAAAATAACGTATCAACAAAATCCGCCTTAGTACCAACATTCTTAATTCGCAACGGCTTCTTAACACCGCCAGGATTCTGAGAAGAGTCCATAAACGAACAACGACTTCCTCTCTGCAGTTGATGGGGTGGCGGACCATGCTGTCCATTTGTCGCATCCTGCTGGATGGCGGGTTGTGTCAAGACGTGATTAGCCACTGACATTTTTAATTTATTTAAACACTGGTTCATATTGGCGCAGATCAAATTACTATTCATTTCCAACCTAATCGAACCTTTTTCGCAAAACGGAAAACTATATCAACTCTTTAATTTGCTAACAATTTAACTCTTAATCTATGCATGTCTTTAAACGGACTACTGAGTAGTTAATTTGTCTATTTAAATATGTAAGCTGAGTGAAGTGTTTTAAGACAACTTCTAACTCTCCGCGCGTTTTCTTCTCTGCGCGACGCGCTGCTTACATTCGCAGCCGGACAACAAACAGTTCCGTGTTTCGGCGGCGATACGCCGTAGTTAACCCGCGACGCCGAAACTGACGCCCCCCACTACTGCCACCGACGGCGGCGGCGGTGGCGGATAGGACGGCGCCTCCCACCGCCTGTAAATGCACCACGAAAAGCGTTTATTTGGCACCTGTTGACAATCGATGCTTCACCCAGTTGATGAGGACTCGTTATGAATGGAACTCTGCGAGATGAAATTCGGGAGTATATGATTACTGTGATATTGTCACAGGTGGAGAGTCTTTAGGTGGCAGCTGATCGGGAAGTTAGATGGTAGTCATTTGAATTTATTTTAGGAAAATGTGATTTTTCATAGAATTAACAAATTTTTGGTAAGATTTGCGAAAAGCAAGATTGATTATGTTACATAATTGCATTTGAATGTCAATCAATTGTACGTATTGTCAATCAAAAGTGACATTCCTAATTTATTTTCAAGTTAACATAGTCTCTGTCAACATGGTTGCAAACGAGCATATCAATGATTTTCTTTCAACTTTTCGAATCTGGAAGCAGTTGAAATTTTCTTTAAATTAAATTTGAAATATCTGCATGCTCAAGTGCGACAGTGATGTTCTTTGCGCCCCGCGATGCAAACGCGCAGATGTCGCGCAATTTCAGGCATGATTAAATTCGACGCGCGTAATGTCAAGTGCCGCAGTAAGAAACTTGCCGCCACCAACCAGACACCAACCGGTTTGCATTAATAAACTGCCAACTGGCTGCTAATGGAAGTCAAATATACTAATTGTGTTTGCTACACTTTTCCAACTGTTCCAAGCAACGCCAATCCAAAAGTCTATGCTGATTTTAATATACTCTCACTTTGTCTGAGACTTCCAAAGCTAAGCTGTGCTTTACCAAGAAGTTATTTGTGTAAAAAATGTAGAAAATGTGTGAATTTTGAGTAGACTTTTAATGCAAATGAGTAAATATTACAAGTCAACACAATTATTCATAGTGTGAATAAGTTGAATATAACAAATTAAATGTATGACAAAGCAATTAATTTTCTCTTAGTTTGTTATAGGTTAGAGTCTGCAATTGGAGTCGCAGTCACAAACGAGAACGGTTATAAAATTTGCATTTTAAATATGAACAGCCACATAGAGTTCGTGCGTAATTATCTCGGGGGGAAATTGGAATGAGACAAAAAGTTTCTCGCGAAAAGTGCATAAATTGAAATGGATCAACGCCAACAGAATGAGGAAATCGAAAGTCACGCATAATAATTTGACGCAATGCGTTTTTCCCTTACAAGAAACTTGTTTTTTTGCAGAAACTAAAAACTTTGCGAATACACTAATATTTTATATTTGCCACCCTTCATAAGTACACTGTTCATCCAACCATATAAATTTCAGAAGCAATTCTCTATTGTTATGAGGAAGAATATTACGCGCATCGCAGTGTCACAGTAACTTAATTAACGTTTTTATGAATTCATCTCATTAGCACGAGTTTAATGAAGGCTGTTACAATCTACTTCTTGTTATGGTTTGTTTCTTCTTCGCGCGCGCGTTCTTGGTTAAAAACTGTATTGCCTAAAGTACTGTTGTAACAATAATCAAATGACGCAACTAATGAATTCTTTGTGTTTCCGAAAGAATTGGAATATTTCTATTTTGGTGATATTGTTTTGGACAATATTGTTATTGACAGCATTAGATTTCCTGTTATGCGGCCAACGCGGCAAATTGAGGCAATTTAACTGGGCGGGCGGCAGTAAATTTTATTATCGTTAACAGTGTGGTTCAATTAAGTAACATTATTTGCACATCTACGCGTATAGCATGCCAATTGCCGCCGCCGTCTCGACCCTTCGATGCGGCCGATCATCAGCTGCCAATAACGGAAATGATCAGCATGCGCCCGACTGATTGCTCTCAACGCGTTTAGGATTTAATTAGCACCTGCGATTACGTTTGAGGGGTGGTAATACGAAAAAAACATACAATATTTAAATTAAAAATTAAAATTTAAAAGCCATAATTTGCAAATTTATTTTAAAGTTTGCTTGATATTTGTTAAATTCCCTCTAAAAACGGAAAATTTTCAATTCTCTTACTCTAGTTGTGATTATTTTAATTTACTATATACCTGAATTTGAATATGTAAAATGCGAATGCATACAACGCGATAATTAGTATCTCTATGATGAAAAAAACCGATCTTGCTATGCGATGAATAAACAAAGCAACAAATGATCAATAAGCACGTGGCAATTATGATGTACGATTGAAAGCCGAGATAACGTCATTGTTTGGTGATGGTGCCTGATGGTGATTGAATGTTGCTTGTTCGCTCATTAATCAATTTTTGGAATAATAAAATCAATTGTTAATTTATTTATGGCCTGGATATTATTTCCAAAATGTGTATATTCTTTTTTAATGTTATGGAGAGAAGAAAAGAAAGCAGTTAAGAAGGATTATTAGGAATCTTTCATAACTTCTTTGTTTGGGATGCTTGATACAGTAGTATTTAGGAGGATCACGTTCTAGGAAAAGTTTTAAATCTAGGATTTTTATGCTGTTATTACTTTTCTTTGAGTTTGTAAGAAAACCATTTAAGCATTTTCAGTTTCATGACTTACTAAACATTAAAAAAAAAAAATTAACCAAACATTGATTTTAATTAAATTATTTCTAATTTGAGTAATTTTCTAAGAAATTTCTCCTTCTTGGTGCAATGAAATTCTTGTATATTAGGGGTAGTTTCTCACTGCATTTGTTAGTTATGCATATTTAATACTAATTGTAATGCAGGCAGCTGTTTCAGATTTGAAACCACTTCTTGAATTGGCCAAGAAGGTTATTTTGCACTTCCATGGTTCCTGTACCAAAATGCTCGGGAAAATTTAGTCACTTGGCGCGCTGTTATTCGGCTGACATTCCGCAAATTGCAACATTTGCATTTTTATTTGGACGTGGATGCTACAGACCCACATATGCAGACAAAGGCTGACGTGGATGACTCGAGTGTGCACGCAACGCTTGATAAGGGTTGTGAAAGGTCTTTAACTTTATAAAAAAAAATGAGTTACATTTCTAAAGCTAATATTTGTTTGGGTTCTAAAATATGCAACAAAGTGAGTTCTAATATTTGAAAACAAATGTTTAACATTAATTATCGCAGATTAAAGCAATTAAAACAAAATATTTTTATAAAGTTCCACTCAACTAGAAGAGAAAACAAGTGACTATTATGCTTGTAAGAGCTTGAAAATCAACTGCAAACAGTCGAAAATGAAACATACGATGATACTGACGAATATGACAGCATTGATTGCACACGCATTTGTAAAGAATCATATGGAATCGCACATGCAACATATGTGTGTCGACAGTGTGTCAGCTTGCCTAGGAGCTTTCAGCTCATTTCAGGCGCTCACATCACATATTCTGTTTATATGTTCTCTAATGTGCTCGATGGCGTTGATGACTACTCTTCATTCAACTCGCATTGTGCGTAATTTATAAACGCGTGGCGATATTCATTATTGGAAATTTCAAAGTGGCGATTACGTATTTCAGCTAACACATTGAAAACGTCGCAAATAACCCGGGAAAATGAAAGTGTTTGCTTGCATAAAATGTGTTGGAACATATCTGAAACGAATTCTAGTGAATTTAAACAAATGCATTGTTTAGCTTTATGATGATTTACGTTTATTAGCTTTAGCTGTGAATTGGGATTATTTCTTCTATTATTGTTTTCTATCTTTATATAAATATAGATAATTTTGCATGCAAAATTAATAAAAATTTATAGACTTAAGGAATTAATTACTTTCAAGACGATACGTCATGCACATGATTAATTGCGGTGACTTTTGAATTTGAATAGCGAAGTAAACACAAACCAATATTTCCAAAAATTAATTGAATCTTTCTTACTTCTTATTATTTCCAATAGCCAATTCCGACCGTTACAACGGTCATTTGAAGCCATGTAAGTTAACTTAATTCTGAAACGATATATGACGTACCACCTAGTAAGCGAATTATTGTTTCGATCGTTATAATAGCCATTTAAAGCCATATAAATTAATTCAAATCTTAAATGGTATATAACGCGCCATACATATTTCAATAGCTGTGTCGACTGGATTAGAGTAGCGAAGGAAACAGATTTCTGTATTTAAAATGTTTTTTGATCTTAGCCTTATTGCATTAGGTCTAAACGAGATTTAGACAATATTATTGGCTGGTGTCTTACTGAATTTTCTAATGCATTTGTACTACTTACATTACATTTAGTCATAATACAAACACGTAACAAAATTGTACACAAATTATTTAATATTAAGTCAATGAAGCACATTCATCTGGACCACGATTTAAAAAATTTGATCGAGTCGTCGTAAATGCTCACCAGATAAAAAATATTCTTTAATTTCATTGCATCCTACATTGTTTAAACAATTGCATTCCACGGCCACGTACTGCAGAAATCGTACGCGCGTGAGTAGAACACAAAGTGAATACGATGCATTGTATTTGCTGTAAAAACAAACGCGTAGTAGACTAGAGAGACAGTTTTGTCCTGCTTAATTCATCAGGTAATCTAAGTAATCAAGTGAGATGCTCGGTTTGTTCTAGTTCCATTGTACTTATCAGTTAAACCGCGACCGTCGGAAGAATCAAACGCATTTAAATGACTATTAAAATCACCCAGGAGTGGCAAACTCAAAACGTTTCTGATGTGTACAATCTACAAACAGAAATACAGCGGTGGATTGTTTTTGTCAGTGTTTCTTGTTTATTCTAACTCAATATGCAATAAATCATTATACATAAAACTAACAATACTATTGGCTAATTAGTGCAAGTGCGAAATTTATACTTGAACTTCCATAAGAAATAATACAAACATTGCTGCACCAATAAAATAATATATGAACGCAATCAATTTCTATCTGGCTCGTTGACCAAAATGGAGCAAGTAATATTTGAATCTTCTTGTAAGTAGCAGAGTGCGACATCCCAGTCGCAACTATTACACCAATATTCAGATTTTGTGCACGCCCCAGAAAAGTTGTAATATCTTCAGGAATAAAAGAGTTAAATTAAACATTAAATTGGGGCTATAGTTGGGTATCATTTTCATTTCTGCAAAACGCGCGCCAATGAAACGTCTGGGAATAAACAGGGTAAATGAAATATTAAACCGCCAAGATAATTCTAGATTATTTTCTTTGATTGCAATCTAGTTGGTAAATAATTTCATTGTCCATAATTTAGCGAAGGTGACCGAAAAAATACAATCAATTACAAGGTAAAAGGTATTAAGTGTGTGTGATTCTAGTATAATTGGATTTTGGTAGTAATTTGGAAATATCCCATAATTAGTTGCACAGCACAAGTCATAGATAATGCACTGAATATCAGCACCGTTAGAAATCCATACACCATTTAGGGATGGATACTCGTAAAATTGATCGCGCCTAAGTGAGACAAAGTGCACAATATGCGAAGTATTTCGTGCTGGAGTAGACACGTATAAGGCAAGACGGCAATTTTTCGCCAGCGCGAACCGAACAGTTAAGCCAGGTATCGATCCAGATTGTGTGTTATTGTTTACATTTGGTGCAACATTTTATATGCATATCAGCTCTGTACGCATCAGTTAGTTCTCGCTGTTTGGAAGTGCACGCGCATTTGTAGTATTTCTGGTGTGACTTATAGAATGAAGTTTTGTAATATAATTAAATTCCTTTACGGTGTATTCTGCATCTTACATAACAATGTATTTCAACGTATGTTGAAGGTTTTCAGTGTTTCGTCATTTTTGGGGACCGTCATGTGATACAATGAACCAACGTGGAATTCTTAAGGTCAGTGGTGCTGGTCAATATTTATTGTGCATTTGTTAGTTTTAAAGTCACGCGTGCTTAAAAAGAATGTAGTACATTGCCGTCGGACCGCGTTTATCTTGCAGTTCCGGATTGTTTGCATTTATTACATATTCATATATTTCACAGCAGTAGCAACCTTACACTAGGAAAATAGATCCAGATCCAGTAGTTTGCACGAGGATCCAGTTGAACAGAGTTTAACGGATAGCACAAATGATGCGCGTAGCCGCAAAACGCGGAGTCGACTCGGTCTCAGTTAGACGAGGACGGATGTGGTGCCAGTGTACTCAGTTTGTGATCTATACTAATTATGCGCACAACGTGCAAGTCGCAGAAATTTTCTACTATATCACTATTATTTATTTGCTATATCATACATAAACAATTAATTCATAAATAAAGTTAAACTTAATTTATCTTGTGATTTTATATTCAGAATTCCTTCTTATACTATTTTCAGAATTTATCAGTACTTTTTGGAACTACAAATTGTATTCAATGGTAGTGCTATTAGGTATTATGTATGGTATTTATACGCAGCATATAAATAACAGAATTTTCTATGATCCCGTAAGAGGTCACAGTGGTGTAGTGGTTACGCCCTTGCTTCTTGGCCCCGAGTTGTTGGGTTCGATTCCTATCACCGGGAGCGTTTTTCAAGAAAATTGAATTAATATCGAATTACATTGATCTTATGGGAGTTCCATAAGTGCAATGGAAATTCGAATTAAAATGCAGCATGGGTTGCCTACAGTCAAAAAAGACTTAGAAAAATTCTCGGATTCTAAGTTCTTCAATAGCATACAGTAATAGCTATATAAGAAAAATCCGAATACATAAAATAAAGTAAAAGAAATACAGAAGTAAAGAAAGGCCTCCCCGAGTAGGGGAGGTCGAGGTTTTGAACTTTGTAAGACAGCTGTCTTAGAGATCGCGCGAAGCGCGATCTCTTAACGGCTTCGCCGGCAGAGCCGGCGAAGCCGT
>JAODGC010041662.1:0-55367 GCA_027574925.1 Ecitoglossa quadriceps | reverse complement strand
CACGAAATGATAAACATAATTCCACCGCAACTGATATCTTATCAATAACTTGCAGTGCACCCAATATAATTCATTTATATCTTCTTGAACCAACACCATATAATTGCGGATATCCTGTCACTGACCTGCATATATTTTAAACAATAGGTGTACTTTGAATAATCCAAATTATACAAAAACCATCCTCAAACAAACTGTTCACCCTGGAAGAGTCAAATATTGGTTAAGTGAATATTCTCATTTCGCCCATACACTGAATATGCGTAGGACGAATTACATCTGCTACTCATGATTTATAAATTGCAATATTTAATCACCAAGGCACTTTATAAACTCAAAACACCGGAAGTGCACAAAATGCTTGGACGCTCCGACGAGAAATGTTTATAGCACGATATAAAAAAAATAATTTGGAATCTGCTTATCAAGATAATTTGGATCGCTGTAGAAGTATGTCATCTTTGTTGATGGCAGATTGGGTGGAGAAGTAAATATACACCCTCTACGCTGTAATTGTAGGAAAATAACAATGCAAGCGATGAATTTTCTATAAAAATACGATCTTCTGGTTGTCACAGCATGACGAGGACTAAATATACAATGATTGGTAACGTAGGACGATGATGAAACTATCCAAAGTTTTCAATTAAATTTCATATTGAGAGGTTTCTTCCTCCTTTTCTTCCATATGGTTAGTTACGCCAAGATCGCAGTAAACTTTATTTGATTGCGTTAGAAAGTTCATCAAGCTTTTCGCTTATTTATATTTAAGCAGAGAACACGCAGAATATTTTAAGAACTCTCTTTCAAATCGACGTGAAGTTGAAAATTGCTTGCAGAAATATTTGCAACTTCATGCCAGTTACATCAAACAACGCGGTTGAAACAATAAACAAATCCATATTTAAACTGGTAAAGTACATTACATGAGTATGATTCATGATTCGTTCAAGCTGTGTAAGTGATTTTTATTGCAAACACATTAAATATTATGTTACCAATGAACAAAGGAGTCCCATATAACGAAGGCACATACAACACCATCATACCACAATCGTCATTCGGTTTAGAAGAACGCCCAAGCTCCTACGTACAGTTCTTTGCATTCCCGAAATGGATAATCTGAAGATGAGTCCCGTGAAGATCCTAAATAATATTCCAACAAACACCTACGTACTGGAAAACCTCGAGAAAGATTCAAACGAATATTGGAGAGTTTTTTGCAAAGCGACATCCAGTGTGCACTTGAAGATAGAGTCCATTGAAAGGCTAAACAACCCCATCCTCAAAGCACTATATGAATTGAAGAAGAATGAAATACTACAAATTCAAGGTTCTATAACTGAAAGAGAATTGTTTCATGGAACGAACTTCCATAATCTGGACTCCATCTGCAAGAATAATTTGAATTATCGCGGATGTGTGAATCACAAATTTGGATGGGGTGTGTCATTTGCAGTTGACGCAAGATACGCTTTACATTACTGCGACGCATCGGTAAAGAAAGTCATGCTGCTGTGCAAGGTAATTCATGGTAAACAGTCATTAGGAATTCATGATACGCGAATTCCAAAACCTGGTTGTAATGGCACTACGAATTACAAAGGAAGCGTTATCGTCAAGTATGATGATGAAATGTTTTATCCCGAGTACATTATTAAGTTCACTTTATAACTTGAGTATTAAAGAACAGCTGCAAATGTTAATCAGTATTAGAGTGGTGTAGAAGTATAAGTTTTTCTATGATTCATGCTATGATTGTATACAATAAAAGCAAATGTTAAAGGAACCAAACTTTTTTAATATTTTGTTTGGAAAGCATCCTTTGAAAATCAAGTTAAAAAATGGATTAGAAAGTTTTCAAAATACATTGGGTGACAGGTTGACTTGAAAATGCATCACCTGAAAGAGTTCAGCACTGTGACAATTTGAATGACTCAAACTTTTATTTTGTTGATTTATTTCACTTTAGTAAAAACTACTCCATTGTAAGCCAATAAAGCAACAAATTGTCTTACCTTATACATATTTTATTGATGCATGTAATAATAGCATTATTATGGTTTGCAAATAACACAGTGAGAAAAATGAATGATGAATAGCCCTTAAAGGGCTTTACTGTTCTGCAGTGCTTGCTACTGTTGTGCTAGTGCTCGTTGTATGCGTTGATTCTCGATCTAAAGAATTCGCCGAAGACTGAGCATTCTCCTCTATCAATCTGCGCCTCTCACGATACATTGACACCTTCATATTTTCGATCTGATGATAACGGCACAGCTTCAACAGCGATAACACACCAATGCCGACCCAAGTTGCAAATAGTCCCCATATTCCAAACTGTAAACACAATAATTACAATTAAAATTATTGTTTTGCAATTCATACAATATTTTCACATTACTTGTGCCACTCCCAGTTCAATGTAAAATCCACTGGTATCAATTCCATCCTGTTTATCAATAGATTGCCCAGTGGCAATTGCACAATAGGGAAACCTCTGTGTAATTGTATCACACCATGCCATGAAGCCCAGAGTGATAATCAGGGCAGCAATTAAAATGCCAGCACAGGCAAATATGCTAAGCAGTACATCAAAGAATGCTCCCAAGAATGAACTATCATCTCCCTTAATTAGCATAAATGTGAGTAAATATATTTTCAAAATGGAGATTGAAGATAAAGCATATCCAATTATAATTGGGTACTTGCAATAGGCTTGAGAAGCCCAGTCAACTTTTAATTGTCCATCGGTTTCCTGCCAGACTCCAGTTGAAAACAAAAGACAGTGCCCTCTGAAAGTACATATGACTAAATAAGGGTTTTTTATGTTTTATCATATATAAATAAAGCACATTGTTGATCTTGGTTATCATGGGTCTGATATTCATTGTACTGAAATGAGTTTAATTGGACACTTACTAAATACTTAATACCATAATATTTCAGAAACTGAAGAAAGTCACATGTCAAAAGCATTATAACACCAAATATTTAATAAGTGTCAAAATAAACGCAACACAGTACAATAATATATAAACGGTAATACTAACTTGAATTCATCTTCATGTACCTCAAATGGGACTGCACAGCACAATCCTAGGATGGCTGAAACAACATATCCTGCTATCTGGCTTAGTAAGATAACGTTATTCAGTGCCATTTTGATTGAGTCTTCATCTGATTATGATTTTAAGATGAATCAATGTTGTCAAAGGTTGTTGTCGCGAAGAAATGTTTAGACAGACGTCAAGAAAGCAACAGTAATAGAACAGCTGATTGTAAGGGACGAGGTAAATAATATTGCTTGATTTAGGCAACCAAAATTACGTTGTTTTTAAATATTCTCCTAGACTTATAATAACAATAGAATAATTCTCCATTTTCAACAAATAAATGCTATAAAATGTCATGCGGATGTCGCAAAGAAATATTCGTTGGAAATGGAGATTTTGGGTACCGAGGAAATATTCATATCAATCAAACACGAAGTAAACGTAAAGCAGGGCAAAACAGTAACACCAGTAACAGCTCAACGACTAGATTATTTACTAACTGCATTTCCCACACATTACCTCCTACTTAAATTATTTTAGTTTATCACTTAACTGTGTGGTTTGCAGTTTCCCGTTTCAAATTAGTTAATTCGTACGTTAATTAACTAATTTGAAACGGGAAACTGCAAACCACACAATTAAGTGATAAACATACCGAATTGCCAGATAGCTGAATTGATAAATCAATCTAATGCAGATTTGTTTAAACAAATACAAGCAAGCTGGTTCTCTTCTAAGAGACATTGCAAATTTTGAAAACTTACAAATGTAATTAATGCTTGCTTGGGGAGCAAATAGATTGAACGTTGAGCAGCTGATTGTGATATAAAAAGGGGTACTATCAATAGCGCTGTACTGTGACGTCGCTTGAAAAGTTCTGAAAAAAAACTTGTTCAAACTTGTAGAAGCTTGCAAATTGCATTGCTTTTCGTGCACTTTCTTGTGGAAGCGAGGCTCGTGCAAAATCGGAACGTGTTCGTCTAATGTTTGGTCGTGACATGCTTCCCCGGCTGGCGCAGCAATTTGCACGGCGTTCACGTTTTGTTTTCTGGCTGCAGCTGCGGGAATGGAGGACCCAATCAACAGGAGTCTTGGCATCTAGTTGGCGTCTTTCGCATTGCAGTTGTTTGGCGTCTTGTCCCGTGATTGGTTATACTCAGTGTTGTGCTGACACAGGAAGCCAACTTTGCGCAACAGGCATGAACTCGCGTTCATTTTGGTCTTGCGCGTGTGCTCGGCAACATCAGCTGCAATAAGTTTAGTGGTCGTTTCTTCAGTTGTCTCATTTAGTTCCCTAATTTTTATTAATTGACTGTAAGCAGAAGCACTTATTTCTTACACATATTGCGATATCAACATGGATTCACAACGGGGTAATCGCGGCCGGGCACGTGGGAGGGCGCGCTCCGCAGTGTCTGAACAGCAGCAACCTTGGCTTGCACGTGGTACACCACCAGCACGTCCAGCGGGTGCCTGGGGTTCCGGCAACCCTATGCGTGGGCCAGGGCCACAACCTGGCGAAACTATTCGTGCGGCAGGTCCTGCACTTGTTGCTCCATCTGGGCCTGTTGCATGGGGTTCCGGGCAACAACGTGCTGCTGCTCCATCTGCGGGTTTAGGCAGGGCTCAGGATCCACAGGCGGAATCTCGAGGGGGTTTGCCACAACAAGTCAGCGGAGCAGTAACAATCACAGGTCGCGTGGGTGGTGGAGGCGGCGATGCTTCCACAACGTGCCCTGGCCGCGGTGCAATGCGTGGACGCAGAGTTCTACCTGAAATAACGATTGCCACGAAAACTGGTGGCACTAAACAAGGGAAGATAGGAACTAAGATTGTTCTACAAGCTAACTACTTCCGGCTGGAGAAACGTGCCGACTGGTGCGTTTACCAGTATCGTGTCGACTTCGCTCCCGCGATAGATGTAACATTCCAGAAGAAGAAACTATTTTACAACGGAGTGGCTGCTCTGAATTTCAAGGGTATCTTTGACGGTACGATTTTGTACAGTCCATTTAGGATTAATCCTGATCCTAAGGAGATTGTCGTAGATGCATTAAGTAAGTAAATTTCGTTGCATTTGTGCGCATAGACCAGAATTGGATTGAGTAGATTGAAGAACAATTCAAAAAGCAGCACGACTTTTTGGTTTATTTGTTAGATTTCGACATTAAGCCCTTACTTAACTTAATTTCTGATATCAGTTTCGTTTTTTAACACTGAGTTGTTTCCGACAGATAATGTGGAAGAGAAGGTCCGCATTACAATTCGCATGGTCGGCGAATTGAACCGCAGCAGTTATCAGTATCTCCAGGTCTATAACTTGATTATGCGCAAGTGTATGAGTCATCTCAAATTGCAACTTATTAAGCGTGACTATTTCGATCCTGCGGCAAAAACAATTCTTGCATCTCTAAATCTAGAACTCTGGCCTGGGGTTGTGACCTCCATTCGACAGCACGAATCTGACGTGTTGATGTGTGCTGAAATAAAGCACAAGATAATGAAAACAGAAACTGCCCTCGATATCTACAATAAGTGTAAATCGAGAGATTCGCGCGACACTCGCGATTCAAAGATCAAGTACCAGGAGAGGATGCTCAACTCGATTGTTTTGACTGATTATAATAATAAGACTTACAACATTGACGATGTGGATTTTACTCGCACGCCATTCGACACCTTCCCCAAGAAAGATGGTGAAACTATCACATTCGCTTCGTACTTCCAGAAACGTTACGGCTTAGTGGTTAAGGATCAAAAACAACCATTGTTAGTATCCAAAGTGAAGGCACGCGAATTACGTGGTGAAGGCGGTGGCGGTAGTGATTCGAATGCTGAAAGGACCATTCTCTTAGTCCCGGAGTTCTGCCGCATGACTGGCTTGACTGAGGAAGAGCGTACTAATCGGCAGATGAAAGATCAACTGGAGCAGTATATGATGCCTACTCCCCAAACCAGGATCAAGCATCTCCGTGACTTCAACGCTCGTTTATACAACACGCCTGCCTCCATTGAGGAAATGAAGCAGTTTGATTTGACTCTGTCGAAAGACATCTTATCAATTAATGCGCGCAAGTTGGACGTGCAAAAATTGTTCTATGCGCCCAATACAGAAAATTGGTATTCGGCCACAGAAGAGGCTGATTGGACGCGGAATATGCGAGGAAAACCAATGTATAGAAGTGCGCTTGTTGGAAAATGGGCGATTTTGTATTCGTCTCGAGATTCACAAAATGTAAAGGCATTTTACGACCATATGTCTAAGGCGGCTGGCGGCATGCGATGGAATATGGGAAGACCCATAGTTCAACAACTGCCCGACCAGCAACGGCCGGGAGACCGTGTTACTTATATGCGCACAATTGAGGAGATACTGGCGAAAACGCCAGATCTAATGTTCATGATGGTAGTGGTGCCTACCAATCGTGCCGAGCATTACGGCATGATTAAGAAAAAACTGACGGTGGATAAAGGAATTCCATCCCAGCTTATAACAGCGAAAACAGCTGGCCATAAATCTGCATTTTCTATTGCTACTAAGGCAAGATAATAGAACTCATTCATGTAATGTCGTGTTATTTATTTCTTTCCACTTGTTTTTTTGCAGGTAGTGGTGCAAATTAACTGCAAGCTAGGTGGAGCCCCATGGGCAATCGAGTTGCCGGTGAAGGGGATTATGGTCTGTGGATATGACGTCTGTCATGATCCCCAAAATAAATCGAACAGCTACGGTGCTCTGGTTGCATCGTACGACACCAAAGCCACAGCGTTTTATAGCACGGTAGCTTCCCACCAAGATGGAGAGGAGCTCTCCAACTTTATTGCGATGGGAATGATGAAGGCGGTTGCCTACTACTTGAAGGTAAAAAAGGAGTTACCTGCGAAAATTTTGTTTTATCGGGATGGTGTTGGCGATGGTCAAATCGCTTTCGTGTATGAACATGAAATGCGTGCTATATACGAGCAATTAAACCGAATATACGCATCGCACAATGCGAAACCAGCAATGCGCATGATTATTGTTAATAAGCGTATTAACACGCGCTTGTTCTTCAATGGGCAAAACCCGCCCCCCGGCACTGTTGTGGATGACGTTATTACCCTTCCAGAGAGGTCAGACTTCTTTCTTGTGTCGCAGTGCACGCGAAAAGGCACGGTATCCCCAACGTATTACAGCATCCTGGGACCTGACGAATTCGGTATTGACTGCGAGAAAACTCAGCTATTAACTCACCGATTCTGCCACCAATACTATAACTGGGGAGGAACTGTACGAGTGCCAGCCGCGTGCCAATACGCACATAAACTGGCCTTTTTAGCCGCACAGTCATTACAGCGACCCCCCAATGAGAGTCTATCTCATTTGTTACATTTTCTCTAGATACATATATATATATATATATTTTATTTTTTACGATTTTGATACTACGGATATAGATTTCCGTTTTTTATATATTTGTTTGCAATGCTACTGCGTTCTTTGGCCATCTGTAATTAAGTTGGCTGCCTAATTTTTTTAGGTGATCCTCTTCTTGAATTTAGGTTAATTTTATACATGTTCAGATAAATAAAAATTGCAACATTTGCACGTATTGTTTTTAAAATGATTATTACGTTCAAACTGCCTATTAAGGACGGTTTGGCACCTGAACGGCTGATCCATAGTTACTTTTTTTTTTTTTGAATTTTGAAATTGCAGGAGTTCTCAACTGTACCGCAAGTTGGCACTGGATCGCACCACTTGAAGGTTATGGCTTATGGTGGTTCGGAGTAGTGCGTATTAATGAGGCGAATGAGATAACAACAATAAATTTATTTAAATAAGACAATTATTTTAGATAAGGGGTACACTAGTAACTTGGGTAGTAGCGCTATTTAATCGTTTAGTAAATGTGGTGGTACTGAAATGTTCAAGGCTATTAGATAGAGTAAGTTATTGTTATTGCACAATGATTTCCAAGAAAGTTTTGACGTGATTGTGTGTTAAATTGTAGTTTCAGGATGGATATCTTTTTGCACATTGCACTAATTCTGGTATTCTTCATTATTTTTTCGATTTGTGGCTGGTGTTGTAAACGTAAACAACAAGGAGTTGTCTTTGGTCGTAAGTAATAAAAGAAGGTGATCACTATGATCAATGTTACAATATTAACATTTTAGAGGGCAGAACACCAATTACAGTATCCAATCAACCAGTAAATGCTTCAGCTGTTGTGGTTCCACCATATCCCTTGGATGCCCAACATCCTGTACCTCAACCTGGCCATCAAATTGCACCTCCACCTGGATTTGCTCCTGGAATGACTTATCAAGGGGGGTATCCACCAGGACCAGGCAAGATTACATAACTTACTGATAATGTATATTTATGTTTATCTATCTTCAGGTGGGGCTTATCCAGGTGTTTATCCACCAGTTGCTCCAATGGGTGGATATCCATCTGGTATGTATCCTCCACAATCTGCTCCACCACCATACAATGAAGTTATGAATCTGCCTCCTCCAGCCACACCAGTTGTAAATGAAGGCTACGTGAAGCAGGCGCCATATAATCCGAATTTTTAGGCGTCGGCTATATAATCGATGTATTAACTCGTACCAATTCACTCATGCAACTAAAGATAACATACCTATGTTAGTAATTACATATTTTGTTTATGGTGTATTTAAGGTGTTCAGGTGCACAGTGAAATGTTGAACAAATATGTGTCTGCAAATACAGAGAGAGAGGGAGTTATTACAATATGAAAATGATGCATCACATGTTAAATTTTCCTTTGTCATTGAATGTGAAATAGTTACAGTATTGAGATTGCTTATTGCTAATGATGTTGAAGTGGGTATATTCTGTAGTTGTATATTTATATGAATATACAGATGTATTTTTAAAGCAAATTATCTAGAATATGTCTACTACTCTTAACTGCCATTGAACTATGAGTTGATAAAATTCAAGTTCTGTTGTCATTGTTTTGAACATTTCATGTTGTCTATCTTTAACCTCTTGACCAAGGTTTTGAACAAAATAGGTGCTAACAATGTCCAACTATTTTAAATTGGTCACTTACAATTTTTTAAAGCCGCCAAGACATTAGAAACGTTAACAAAGCAAAAAAAAAAGTAAGTGTCAAAGCAAAATCATCTTATTGCAATGAATATCAGACACTCCGTGGCCAAAATCGACGAAAAATTTGACTAATTCTTGGAACTCCTTGTCGTTGCATGTATAATGGGTTGCATCTTCCTGGAAGTTCGAAGCTTATCGCAAAAAAAAAAAAAATGTATTTTGTTAATAATCATAAAAAATCTACAATTTATAGCTCACTTGTGCTGTATTTATTTATCTCGTCATACAATTTTTTTGTTACCTTATTATTCTTCAAGTTTATGTACTTGTCTTCCCGTAATCCCCCTCCAGAATTCAACTTATTTTTTGCCCACCGTTGCCGGGGGTTGCTCCTGCGACGCTAAGTTCGCAAAATAAATTAAACTATAACTAATTAAACAATGCAGCGACACAAACCGCAAACAATGGTGCGCAACATGTTCAATCATGAGCATGTTATCACCAAAACAGCCGAAGAGCAGGTACGTGACTACTTGGTTATTTCATGAACTTAACAATTTGACTAACCTTAATTTCCATTTCTTTACATACAATTTTGTAGTGTTAGTGTTTTTTTGTGATTGTTTCAGTTACAAGTGGAGAGAAATGTTAAAAATGTCTACGATAACTACCGACGACTCACAAAGGTTATTGAAAACATGCCACACTTAAACAAATGTGATCATATTCGATTCCTAATGAATAGTATTGTGTACTTGCCACAATCCTATGAGGTAAATGTTTTTCAGTTCAATACTAAAAGGGGGGACAGCATTGTTTGCATTAAGAGCTTTACAAATGATAATCATAATGTGGTTTTAGTGTTTAGATTCAGCAAGGACATGGCTATGCTACTGGTCATTACATAGCTTATCACTTTTGGATCATGATAGGGTAATGGATCCACAGATATTGAAGAATATGATAACATTTCTGGGAAAGTAAGTGCATTAAAAACTAATTAATAAAATTATTATACTAGAGTAATACTAATTTGCTTTAGTTGTTTTTGTTGTAGTTGTGTAATTGTTTATTGTTATTTTAGATGTCAATATCCTACAGGTGGTTTTGGGGGTGGTCCTGGCCAATATCCACACTTGGCTGCAACTTTTGCTGCTGTAAATGCACTTTGCATTATTGGAACAGATGAAGCATATAAATGTATCAATAGGTGAGTATTAATGCTTTGCTTGTATTCACAAATCACATATAATTGTTTACGTTTTTGAAGGAAAACATTGAGAGACTTTTTATGGTCGCTAAGATCTCCAGAGGGTGCGTTTTGTATGCACGTTGATGGCGAATTGGACATCCGAGGGGTTTACTGTGCCTTAACAGTGGCGACACTTACAGATATTGCTAGTGTAGGACTCTTTGCAGGTACTGCAGAATGGGTAAAAGGTTGTCAAACGTATGAAGGTGGATTTTCTGGTTATCCGGGGATGGAAGCGCACGGTGGATACACATTTTGTGGAGTGGCGACTTTAGTTTTGTTAGAGAAACTGGATTTATGTGATTATAAAAGCTTACTAGTGAGTAAACTGCAACTATGTGTTAATTATACTAACATAAGTTGGTTTTAGCGATGGATAGTTAATAGACAAACACGATTCGAAGGCGGGTTTCAAGGCAGAACCAATAAATTAGTTGATGGCTGTTATTCTTTTTGGCAAGCCGGAGCTTTTGCTCTGCTGCACGAGTTACTCATGCGTGCTGCACCTCCAGATGAGTTCCTCTTCAATCACACTGCCCTCCAAGAATATATACTTATTTGCTGTCAGCATCCAAACGGAGGCCTTATTGACAAACCAGGAAAACCTAGCGATCTCTATCACACCTGTTACGTTTTAAGTGGCCTTTCAATTGCACAAACGACATTAGGATGCACATCAATTGTTCTTGGTCCTGCTGAGAACAAACTTGTAAGTACTTTCCTGCAATTTTGACCAAAGATTAGCTGTTTGAGAAAAATCTTTGTTGTAAACATTTCATTTTCGATAATTTCAGAGACAAACCAACTTTGTTTACAATATAAATCCTTATAGTGTGCTCAAGGCAAAAAACCACTTTCAACACTCCGACATCGAGGCGGAGGGCAGAGCGCGTGTGATAGAAATCTGACATAAGTTGTACGTGAGCGTAATCAAAAGGGCCATTGATTTTGCGCCGATCTTGTATATTTTAATTAACAACCATCATGTGCTACAAATTGTGGTTGGATACATGTCCATTCTGATAATGATGAAGTGCCGCTTTTAATCTTTTACTCGCATTCTAATAGGGAATGATATTGATGGTTGGTGAGTAGATGATGATCAGTTTTGTTTAATTGAAGGTGTTTTTATACTCGCTAGGGTCGTGTACTTAGTCCAATAGAGTTATGTGGGAATTTAATTGCAAAGTGTGAAGTTTTTAAACAAAGTTGTTTGGGTTTGGATCAGGTGATCTAGTTCCAGAAATAGAGCAGAAATGTTTTCATGGTGGCGAAGGAGATTAAAGCATGGATCTAAAGATGTCGCCACTAAGGCAGTGTACATAGAATTGATAATAAATTATCCATAAAAGAGTGCAACTTGTAATATCATATATTAATTTAAGCATCCGTGATTTTGTAATCAATAATTTGATGTATTATGCATTACTTTTATCGGTTATGTCTCTGTTTCAGTAATTTGCTGCCTTCCACACGCGGAAAATGAGTTCCCCGATTTATGCGGCGCCCCGCGACATAGCCGCACTGCCATTTTACCCGTCGCGCTTTTCTCTTTCCACTGCGTCATCCTCCATCCTTGTGGTGTTTTCTCAGCCCACAGCGGATCGTGGCAGTGGAACTCCCGCTTGGCGCGCGCAACCGCCACAAGCAGCAATCGCGTTTGGAGCGCGTTGCGAGCGTGGTAGCCGTGGAACACGAGCGCGAACCGTTCGGCAAATTCAATCGCGATTCGCGACGTAGTAACTCCAACTGCAGTTTCGTTGCTACGTGGGCCGGCTCGAAGTCGCTCCGAGTGTCGGCAAACAACTGCTGCATATATTTGCGATTTTCGCAAAGTGTCCAGCCACGGATAAGAAGATACTGCGACAATCGACAAACAGTGCGAGTGACTGCTGCATGGCCGCCCGGGTTGTCCCAGTGCGTTCCTAGGCTCTACGAATTGGAGTGCTGCGAAAATGATGTCCAACGGTCATGTCATCGGCGACGGCTCGTGGGATCTCCGCGTGTTCGTCACCGAGCTCAATACAGAGCGTCAGATTCGGGTCAAGGGGGATTTGCACATCGGCGGTGTGATGTTGCGACTTGTCGAAGATCTAGGTACGTATGTAAACAACGTACTTGATTCAATCTATCCCTTTATCGTATATCATGTAAACAATTGTATAACGATCTAATCTTATCAGCGACCAATCACATTGCGTATAAATTACAACAATCGTCTATTACACATCAGATACGTTAAATTTCCTTCGTTTTCATTGCACCTGTTGCAATATAACGCCAGCAACTATACACAGGGCTGTTAATCTACATTTGCGGGCTACACAAATGAATCGTAGGCGTTAAGTAGCTTTAGCAATGTTTTCCGTCTGCAAAGGTGTCGGAACGATCGGAATGAACATGTGTGGTGTATTGCGAAGTATGAGGTCACTTCCAAATCTGTAGGACGTAAGAAGTTGCTGTGTTCTACTTTACAATCATTCAATGTGGACAATAACTGCCTATTTGTCATCGAGGAAATATTGGAAATGTGCTAACAAGTTAAGCGTGTAGCAGAGAAATGTGTGAACGCGATCTCATGTTCTCAGATGATGAAGAATTTGGAGTTGTTTATTCAGAGGATTCCAGAGCCCGATTTGGTTAACCTAAAAACTTGTCCGGTGCCAAGTACGTGCCATAATTATTTAAGAGATTCTCAAGAATAATCCTCAAGGCAGCCAGGCGTAAGGTAGATAACTGCAATTTTCACTCGTTAATGCCGTTGATCGGTTGACGCTGATGGCAAAACAAGGTAAGCATGCGGTGTCCTTCCAAGGTCAACGATAAGCGTTGACGAGAAAAGAGTATCATGAATGAATGATATTAACGTCGGAGAGTGATTTTTATGTGAAAGGAGAGGTAGAATTGCTGCGGACATGATGTGGATGATGTCATTTACTATCTTAGAGTTTACGTTCCCTGCAAACATGATGCATTCAGTAAATATCACATCACGGTGTTTTTCTTGCTGCCGTAAACACACGCTTTTCTTTGGCATTCAGTATCAGTATCAAGTGGATAAAGTTTGTCTTCTTCTCCTTCTTAGTCTACTTCCTCGCCTTTAACATTAACAATGTCTTCAAAGTACTTTAGTTTTTTCAGAGCACAGGAAGTACGTCGATATATTCCATATACACATCTGCCAACTATCTCCTCCTACGTTTTTCTTACTTCTATTTTCTTCCACATCTGAGATGGTGGTTCAACATGTAACGTGTTCTAAGATCCATCTGTTATAAAACATTTTTTTCTATTTCAATTAAATTATTATTCTTAATCTATTTTCGGCCACTGTGCTTCTCATTGCTTCAGTCACTCTCAGATTTAGACTTGGCAAACTTTTATCATGCTTACATATTGATGTCCATGATGTTGAATTGTGCTTGGAATGTTTTCAAGTAAACCACTTCGTCATACGGTTGTTTGCATAAATAAATCTGCATCTTATCGACATTACGCATTAAACCGTCCTACATGAAAATATGCATTAATTGTGTTTATTAGTATGGTAATCAGAGCAGTTTGTAATCGGGTACTTCGAAGCTGCTTGCTTCCCGGATGGTTTACCGCAATTTGTCGCTGGTATTGTGTGTCAATTTCTTCGATTACATTTCATAATTTGCATTATTCAAAAAATGACTAAACCAAGCTATGAAATATAATATCACAGAAAGTAGGAAGTCGCGCTGGAATGAGTCAGGAATGAGTGGAGCTACTGTAAACTATGTTACGAGTACATTGGCTACATATTGAAAAGTTGGCAAAAAGACGAAAGGTAATTGATTTATATTTGCATAAGTAGGAAACTCAGGAGGTATGTTTTGACGTAGTCACCAGTAATCTTTGGTAGTTTAATGCGTTTTTGTATGCTGATATCTTGTTGCGTTAGCCGGATGCTAAAAATACGAGTTGTGGGAATAGCAAACAAATTATTGTGTAAACTGCATGACTGTTTGCACAGTTTATATTTAGTCTGTTTAGGTGTCATCAGTAAAGGGAATATCGATGGATACCACATGACTATTCCATTACAATTGATTGAAATGCGCTTGTTTTGGAGAAAAGTATTTCTTCGAAATTGCGCGGCAAATTTGAGATTGCGCGTGCTCCAGTGATGTTCCATCTATAAACAGAAACTGAAATGAGGAGACCTATCGCACCCCTTTTAAGCTATTACTGGCCAGTGGGGATGTGATGCTTTAGCCTCCACCCGCTACTGTTAACTCTGCACTTGCCTACATTACAGCAACCTACTACGGCTTCATTTCAAATACATTCCACGAAATGTGCTCCAACGTATTATTCTCCTCTCTAAAGAAATTTACTTACTTGTGCGCAGACTGGAGGTAATATATCCATGCATATAAGTCATACATTTCAGAATTCTATTATTACCTATGGCGCGCTCACTGGAAGTCGTGAGCACGTTTTCCGCCGGCTCCTGCTGCGCCTTCCCGTTCCTCCGCTATTTTATTCCTGTGAAATTCCGGCGCTCGCCGCAGGAATGGGCGCAGCCAAGCGGCAGACGTCGCCGTGCACGAAATTAGTTTCCGTTCGCCTTTGCGCACCATGGGTGTTTCTTTTCTGTCTATAAAAATGTCCGCACCGCTGATGTCATGCGATTTAATTTTTCGATGCGGTACATTCCTGGGGATTGAGCTATCATTTGCCATCACTAATTACGAGAGACGAAGTTCACGAAAGTGAGCGAAAGACGGAATTGAAGCTAATGTCAAATAAAGTAATTTCTCGGGTAAATACTTTGAGGTTTTATTCCTACATGCCTAACTAACGACTAAGTGTTAAACGCAGCACTATAAGTAATTGCAATGCATTACGCATGCAAGTAATGCAACTTTTTGTTATTTAATGCTCGTTGAATATAATTACGACATTGTGCAGTCCAATGTTTGCTCTGCTGCGCATTAGTCATTAGCCGAGTTGACTAATTAAGGATTGCACATAAATAAGTCTTAGTATACATATTAAGTCAACTGTAAATTAATATCATTTTCTGATTGATTGCAATCTGGTATATGATTGCACAAGTAATGGCTTGTCTGCAATTTTCTAAGTTCATAAATAATAGTTTACTTATTTATTTAACTGATGCAGTAATTAGAACTCGGCTCATTTTGCTCAGCATTACTTCTTTGCCGTTGATTTGCCGACCGCATAATTGAGACGAACGTGACAACTAGACAGCCCACGCGCATGAAATGATTGAACATACGTGCTGCTCATACACTGCTCCTGCCACATTTATTTGAGGTTTTTCCTGAGTGTCTGTTATTACTATGTGTGTTGTGCGGTGCGCAATACAATCTATACGAGCAGGCCATGTGCACGATATTGTAAACTTCGTGCCTTCCACCCGCCTGATATGGTGTACTGTTTTTGTGCAAATGCATATATTGATTTGCAGAAGTAGGACAGTAGTGATTTTTAGTAAGAGGAGAAGTAGGCGAATTAGGTTTCGATAACATTTTTAAAGCAATATAGTACAACTTGATGATTTCTCAACAATTGTAGATGGACGTTGAATAGTTCGACATTAATTTGTCCCTTATTAGTATCAATCTATCATCCTTGGTCATTAGATGCCACAATTTAATATATCCCAATTGACCTTCTTCCACTCCGCATAAAACGTCAATCAAAAATGCTCAAAATAGGCCACTGTCGTCTCCACACTCTATTCTTCATCCATGACCTATTTGTCACTCCATTTAGGCAGATGTTTCAGTTGCGTCGTGACACTCGTGACATAATCCTACATACTATGAATGCATTAAATAAACAAACAACTCCTTATTGAGTGAATCTCGACGGCGGCATTCAATTGCAAACAAAAATTATGTCGATTGTGTTTGCTATTCGCACGCATTTCAGTTCAGACCATCTTATAATGCTAGTAAAATAGCGTAGAGTTGTCCACTGCGTGCGATGAATTCATTTTCTGCGCTGGCATCCCATGAATGAAAGTGTTCACAAGTTGTGGGCAGAGTTGAGTGCCCACAGCTTAGCATTGCTATCTGCCTACCACCTCATGCTCTGAATCGCTTACCAATTATAGACCGGTGTGGTCTTTATTGTGGTCTTTTATATTGTCGAAGATGCTGGGTTTACTGGAGAATTGAGACTGAAGGCAGGGCGTGGGTGGTAGATGCTAAAAGAACTTAGTTGAAAGTTCATGGAATTTGTTTGAGTGTAATGTCATACAAATATTGGAGATAGTTTTATAATCCTTGTTGTTAAGTGAGAGAGTATATTGTTTTTACCATTTCTCAGTTCAACTATAAAGTGGTGTAAGACGTAACCCGATTTCTTACATCTGGGCCTTTTGCCAAAGGACGAAGCAACCTAAATCTCGCCGAATACCCGCTCGATACTTGGCCAAGCGAACGTCGCTTAATTAAAATCACCCATCCAGACATCCAGGTGGAAGTCTAGCCGGCGGTGTTTATTAATAACAAGTAAATCGGTAATTATTACGTAAATTGTTATGCTCCCACATCGGTGACTCACGATCCGAGTTCCTCCAACTTTAAAAGTTGCAATGTTCCCGTAATATTCCTATTTGAATGGCCCCAGCTACTGTACTACGCTGCACCATTTGTTTATTATTAGATTATTATTCATTCAATATAAAATTAGCTCCGGTGTGTGTTGTAAATATTATTGGTCCTAAATGCGTGACGACAGCGCCGAAAGCACCTCCACCTCATCCACAGAGCGGATACAAATGTGCGTGGCGATCTGTATTTTAATACTTCCTGTTGGCCAGAACTAGAGAAATTACGAATTTGCCTGCAATACGTTAATGAAGTTCTAAATTTTAGTAATTTTGCTTTGACGTATTTGGAGAATGAACATTTTTATTGGCTATTTACGCGTTTTCTCCGAAATATGACTACCCAACAAATTTGTTCGCGCCCCAAATACAAAATCGTATTTTTCCGTAAACAAACAGGGACCTGCGAGTGTAAATTAGCTCGCATATCGTAAATATTTCTAATTTTAGCGCACAATTGGTGCACCACTTCAAGAAGCCATGCGCGTCGTGTGAATGACTTCATGTTGATTAACGCCAGTTCTAGGCTGAAGTGATTGACTATTTCTGGCTTAGAGTTGTGTATGTAATACGTAAGAATTGCCAGGGATTTATTACGCTCATTGCTGGATTATCGATTTCTTAATGTCATTTGATGCGAGATACACCATTGACCTGCTTCGTGATTTATGCTGCGTCCTGATCAAGTCCGTATGGGAGCGGCCCGGAATTGCTATAGACTTTCAAGGAGTTTAACGAACCCAAAATGGGATCTGAGCAATTTCTCTGATCTGACTTCCTTATTTCAACACGGAGTCTGCGTAAATATTTGGATTTCACCCACTGAAAGCGTCGCTCCAGTTCAAACAAACTATAATAATAGTATGAAAAACTCTACATATTTTTACTATGATCCGTTTTGTTGTATTACAGAAATATCCAATGACTGGTCCGATCATGCTCTTTGGTGGCCCGATCAGAACAAATGGCTGACCAACACGCGACTCACCCTCAATCAGCTCACGGTGCAAGCTGATGCCATTCTCCACTTTACATCTATGCACAAACAGCTCACAGTTCAACTGCCTGATCTGCGATACCTCGACCTACGAGTTGACTTCTCCATTAAGGCCTTCTCCATGGTGGGACACCTCTGCAAAGATTTGTGTATTAGACATCCGGAGGAATTGTCATTAGCCAAACCCTTAGAGGCTGCGAATCTAAAATACAATTTCAAGGATATGCCTAAGAAGAAGGTTGAAACGAATGGTATTTATCGTAATGGACATTTGCAACCTGACACCAACACATTTATTGGGAATCACAGTTCGGATGGAAGTACGGGAAGTTTAGACAAGTCTGGGTTTTCTTGTGCGCCGGTCACGCCGACGCGTATGCCACATTCGACCTCTACGCCGATGAACACACCAATGGGACAGGTACAATAATCCCATATTTTGTTTTATTTCTACATGAATATTAATATATTCTAATTTTATCACTCTCAGAATGGTACGTGGAAGCGCAACGGATTCGGAAACAATGTAAGCGGATATTCACCACACATGAATAAGAGTGCCAGTCTGGAAGAGCTGAATGCCAGCTTGAACCATACACTGGCTCAGAGTCCACTGTCTCCTAATCCGGAAGCACGACGGGGTTTAGTCAGACCTAAAAATTTAGTAGAACGCGCCAGGATGAATGTCGCGTATGTACTTTTCTATTTTTCTTCACAAAACTACCTCTGACATTGTAAATATAATATATATTTGTAAAATCCAGATGGTTGGATTCATCCCTGTCTATTATGGAACAAGGCGTCAAAGAAGGTGACACACTATGTCTGCGTTTTAAATTTTACTCGTTTTACGACTTAAATCCAAAATACGACGCCGTAAGGATTAATCAAATTTACGAGCAAGCAAAGTGGCAGTTGCTCAATGAAGAGATTGATTGCACTGAAGAGGAAATGCTAATGTTTGCTGCACTTCAAGTAAGGAACCAATTAATTAACTTTTATTCTGTAAAGCGCTATTCATTAATTGATTCAGTTGCAAGCAAATATCCAAGCAAATGAACCCCAACCCAATTTGCACAACGGCGATGCTGCCGATGATGACGACATTGACGCAGCTCTCACCGATCTACAAACCACTCTAGAAGGAACGAATGTAAGCAGTAAGCCCAGTGATATTACACAAGTGCCTGAATTATATGCGGAAATGCGTTATATGAAGTGAGTTAACTTTATGAACGAAAGACCTTTGGACGTTGATGTTGAACGTTGAACTCAAATGTATGTTTAGGCCCAAAAAGTACGGATTCAGTTCATACCAAAAGCTCTGGTGTTCATACAAGGATCTAACGCTGCACCTCTTCAAGTCTCGCAGAGATATGATGAACCATCAAATGCACACTGATTCGATTTCTTTGAAGGGCTGCGAAGTAACCCCACTGGTTAATATTAGCCAAAAGAAGTACATAATCAAATTGGAGGTTGTTGTTGGTGATGGATTGTCTGAAAGACGCATTAAATGCGAGAGTGTAGGCTGATTGAAGAAGGTTGATCACGTGAAATAAAACTAAATGAAATTTCTTTATTTAGGAGGAACAGTATGCAACATGGTTAGCTGCTTGTAAACTAGCAGCGAAAGGTAGATCTATGGCTGATAGTTCATTTGCAACTGAGGTGGAAACAATCAAACAATTGTTGCAACTACAAAAACCTGCCGATAGTCATGCTGTAGCATCATCACCAGTTAACATTAATCCAGATGACTATGTGGCACCTAGATTTGCAAAGAAATTAAGGGGCAAAGCAAGTCTAGTAATTTTAGAATTTTAAAACGTGTTTAATTCTTCTTTTCTAGATTGTGCAAAGAATAATGGATGCTAATTCGAATGTCCAACATTTATCCCTTATGGATGCCAAATTAAAATATATTAAAGCATGGCAGAGCTTGCCGGAATATGGCATTACACTTTTTGTAATTCAATTTATGGGTCAGAAGAAAGAAGAACTCCTGGGTGTTGCGCACAATCGCATAATGAAAATGGATATCAACACAGGAATGCATCTGCAAACATGGAGATATGATACATTAAAGGTACTATTTTCATTATAAATCATTACTGTGTGGCTTTTTTAAATACTCTTTTCTCTTTGAAGGCATGGAATGTAAATTGGAAAGCCAAGCACATGATGACGCAGTTTGAGGAAGGCAATATCATCTTCAGCTGTCTCTCCGCCGACTGTAAAGTTATTCACGAATTTATCGGTGGTTACATCTTCCTTTCGATGCGTTCCAAAGACGCAAGCCAAACTCTCAACGAAGAGCTCTTCCACAAACTGACGGGGGGCTGGTCATAACTTAATACAATGCCAATCACTTCGTGCCTTACTACCACTGAAATAACTATGAAACAACTGAATAACCGAGTTACAACATACACTTGCTTACGTATTTGTATACAAACGCACAACAAATTTATATATATATACTGTTTATATGCCGCGAGTCTGAACGCAAATGATTTAAACAACGTTATATATTTTTAAGAGTCTATTTACATAGTGTATATACAGTTATTTAATTCAGTATTTTATTGGAATGCGGCGGTATCAACGAGTCCGGGTTATGTATAATATTCAAAGCGACTTTCTTTACTTAACATATTTATTATACCTTCATTCTAACGACCTATGTAATATATTGTAAATGTGTCCGTGTAGATGCTGCGTATTTTAGCTGTTATGATGTACAACACCACTAGTTGCCTTCGGATTATGTATCTAATTCTATTCGTATTTTTATCGATTTGTTTTATGGCCTAACCCTCTCTAACCCTACCGTGGAATGTTGCAATGTTTATTTCTAACATTCCGCAGAGTGTCGTCTTTAAATATATACGAGGATATGATAGGGATAATGTTCATGTTTTAAAGAATAATCTATGTATTTAAAATAATTTGAATAGATGATAGTAATAATTATTTGCATGGATTTTACAGGGTTGGCAAACGTATCAAAAATTTGCGAATACACGTTCCTCATTCCTGGTCAGATACAAGCAATGAAAAACAGAAATAAACTAAAAACGCAAGGAGAACAAACTTCTTCCAGCTAAGTGCCTTTGAGTCCAGTCGGTTTACTTTCCGGTATTTTATCAAATAAATCGGATAATATGTATCAGCGTCATACTTTACAATGACTTTACCATCAATTTTGTAAGTGTGATCACAATTTGGTTTTGGATGGAGAGTGTTTTTATCTCCTATTGACCCTCTTATGGTAATCACCTTGCAGACGAACATATGTTTTACCCCATCACCATCGCCACAATAAAATGATGTATAGTACGGGCTCGGGCTGAAGGATACTCCGTGGCCAAATCTACCATTTTTGGCTAAATGCGGATTGAAATTATTCCTGCATATAGAATCGACGTTTTTTTCTAAGGTACCATGATACAGAATCCTTTCGTGGGAGTAACCAACGCCTAGTTGCATTTTCCTCATCTGGTATCTTTCCAACGTTGCGGAATTTTCTATTCTGTAGATCTTTTCCACAATCATCTTCCACTCGCCATCAGGATGAAAGCTCGCACTTTTTGTTATTGATTCATATTCAGTCGAACCGTTTACCACTTCTCTGAGTTGGTAACTGTTAGAGTTTCCCATTTTGTCAAATTTTTCTGGTGCCTAAAATAGTTGAAATGTGTGTACTTCCCGCACAATCCGCTGTTCAATTCGTGATGTCGACGTGTGCTGCATTACCACATCAATTGTATGGGTGGGGTTACTTTAAGTAAACGCTTTAAATAAATGGGCTATTCCCAATTTGTCGCAAGTAATATTATTATGATATTAATATTATAATAATGAGGTATATTATCTCATTGGAACCATGTTTTTAAGTAATTACCTTTTCTGTACATTTCAAAGGTTTTAAAGCATTTTAATCAAGCGCAGCTGCCCCTTATTCGGGTGGATGCAGGCATCTAATCACATTGATTTAAACTACCTAGGGTTGGGGTGGTTCCACAGCGGATTACAATATCTAATTGAACCAAAAGGGGGCCGTTATACCCGGTTTTGTTTACTGCACTCAATGTATTCGATATGTTCTTACTAAGCGACCTTTACCGTTTAAACCAAAAATATACAAGAACAACTAAATACATGATTCTATAATATGTGTACAAATCATTATCAACATAATTAGAAAGCTTGAATCAATTCAATTAACAATACATAGTTTGAACAGTTTGATATATTGCTCTTACATTATTAATATGTACATACAATATAGATAATAGGATATATTGCCATAATCTACAATAGACATGACAGACATAGATAAAACAATAATATATCAAAAATTTAATTTACTCATGATCAGAGTGTAATCAAATCCCTCCTAGTTTCAATAATAAGCATAATCCCTAAATGTCGGGTGTACCATCATGGAATTCCAGATTTGTTCGCCATGATTATATTATTCAATACGTGAAGGCACTCATTGGACTAATACGATTTTTATCGGGAATCATGCGAAATGTAATAATATATTCTGGATAGTACGTATCGTCATCATATTTCACAACAACATCACCTCTCTCGTTGCTCGTTGTATAATCGCATCCGTCATCAGGCACTTTAGTAGATGAATCACTTATCGTAGAATTAATAGTAATAACTCTACAAACAAACATTTTCTTGTCGATTAGTTTATCAAGTTGTGGCTTCTTCTGTTTGTCGCAGTAATGCGACGCATAGAATGAAAATGGGCTAAATGATACACCATAGCCAAATTTGTGCAGCACACACTTTCGTCGATCCAAATTTACGCGACAAATCGCATCTAGATTCGCTTTTTTGGTGCCATGATATAACAATTTCTCTTGAAACATTGATTCCTTGTAGATTTGTTGTGCTTCCAATTTCTTAAGTTCATAGAGTGCCCTGTGGATTGGATTGTACACAATTTCTATGGTGCGTACCTTCATGAAACTTTTTCCGGTTTTAGAAAACAATTTCTTTAATTCAATATATTTAGGAGCAAAAGCATCAAGTGGAATTAGTTCATATCCGTTGTTGGGAACGTGTCGGATAACTATAATTGATTGTGTTTTTTGAATTTCCTTTAGGCGTTCTTGACGTCTTTCTTCTTGTAAACTTTGTTCTTCCAAATATCTCCAACGAGCTGCTTGTCTTTCCTCTTCACGGCGCTGAATTTCTAGATAATAATGCATCCGTCTTTCTTCTTCTCTTTCATATTGGTTATTTTCCAAACTGAACAACGCACCCATTATTTTTCAAACAATAGGCGTGGTAATTTAATATCTGCGTATCTAGCATCAGTTGCGCCACCAAGGAACCAGTGTTAACTGACTACAAAGTTGAACTTGTTCCGTGTATTTATAATATAATACAATTATTTACAAACACTGAAGGACGACTTGCGCATTTTATATTATATACCAGTTTCACTGTATGCAACAGACAATACTTCAATTATTTAATATCCACTGGGAAACAAGAGCAATATCTTCAAATCAGAAAACATAGACAAAACGCATGCGCAATATCTATAAGAATATAATTTAAAGAACAATTTTCGCATTGCTCATAAGCTGTTTTATATGGGACAAAGATGGCCTAACATTTCCAAAACGACACGCGCGCTCTGCTTATTGCTTCTCGCAACTATCGCACTCTGCAAGCCAGCGCGTTGCGTGTCGGGCGGTGTGCGTTGGCTGTGTTGCGGTGTGTCGTGCAAGTTGTGTCGCCGTGTCGGGTCGGTGCGTATGGTTTTCATCTGTGTTTAGTATCGTGTTTTTCCAACAACTTCCTGCGACGCATCATCGTGTTCACCAGTAAGTGCCACAATTTATTAATTTGTTACCTGGAAGCCACCCATGCCGAACCTCTGCTGGCGTTAACCGCGACCGGCAAACACACACTGTCCATCAATTACAATGAAAATGCTACGTGGCCTTGAACATGTTGAACGTGCATCGCTTGCGCGGCGGCGAATCTTCAACAAAGTCGCGAAAATCGCATGCGAACCACTCGACTGCGAATGCGTCAAAGATGGGATGGGCATCATTCGTGTTAGGATGATGAAATTATCTACCACAGTAGCGTGGCATTTGAACAGCGGATGAAACAAGCGCGGAATGCCTGTTCACTTGCACTCTGATTCATTTGTCACTGGTGGTTGCCACAGTTCGCTTGGTACATGTGGCAATTTCTCAATTTGTCTTTGCATACATTAAAATCACTTGGCCTTTTTCTAGCTTATCACAATGGACATCGAAACTATTTATTTGTTTGTCGGCGTATTTGTCATTTCGTCGTTCATGTTGGTGGTGCTACAACGCCTGTTCAAAAACAAGAGCTATGAGGAGGTCATTGCAGAGCAACGTCAGCACACTAACGCGCTATTTAGCAATCAGCCCAAACCTAAAGTAAAGGATAAGAAGCAGAAGAAAGCTCTAAAAAAGGTGCATCATTAAATTTTTTGCTGTTCACTTGTTTGTTGCAATAAACACCTGTTATGTTGCAGAGTAAAGAAAAGAAACCTGTGGAAGTCACTGAAGATGTTAGTGAGGAAACCAGTGACCAAGCTGAACACACAGAGGAATCAACTAAGGAGGATGTTGATTTGTCTGCATCCAAAACAGAAGCAAAATGCAATCACCATACTCATGTCGAGTTTAAAGAGGCTACAACTGTAATTGAGGAGCTACCAAAAGATGCTAAGGTAGTGTATTGTGAATTTCGACATTTCATGTTATGTATATATTATATTATATTATATTTACTGTAACTAGCTGGACTGTTGCATGGAAACGTCAATTTAATTAAGTTGATTGTTATCTTCTTGGTTGGGTGGCTTTAGGTCAAATTTGATAAGTCAATTTTAAATTGCTGCTACTTCCAACACTGCACGGGCATAATTTACAATCAGCATCTGTAATTTTAACGATGACAGTAGTGGCCGCTTGACGAGAATTTGTCTGCCGGCCTCATATAAGATAAATTAATAATTCACTGCTGACGACGACACTACCCAAATTAAATTTTGTTCGGTTACGTACTTGGGTTGATTGTTTTAAAACGAAAATCTTTAACGCATCTGTAGTAATAGATTTTTCACTTTTTCCGACTGGCTATTATTATTTCCAACAATTTAACATTATCTTTATATTTTATACGCATGCCTGTGCAATATTATCCCTTATTAGTATCACATACATTAAAGCTAATTACAGTAACGGGGCTATAATTAACTAACAAGGATATTCTTCTGTTTGGGACAAATGCGCAGCGCAAACCACGACGCGAATCAGTGAAACCCATTTTAGTGAATCGTGATTCGTCGTCGGAGCTAATTCGCGACGTAGTCGAGGTGCCGCAGGCGAATCACTTCGAGGAGTCGCATCCGAAAGACGAGTTTGAGTTGCTCAATGCACACGCGCAACATGCCGTAAGTTACTGTTTGCGACACGCAAGATTCGGCTAATTATAGGCACTGATTGCAGTGCATAGGTTGACTTTAATTATAACAGTCGGACACTATGTTATTGTTTGTCTTCCAGAAAGAACAGAAAGATGAGAAAGTCCACACTGAGAACAACAACAAGAAGAAGAAGCAGGCTGCAGATAAGAAGATTAAGCATCAGGTGAATGAGATCATCTCCAAGAAGGAAAAGGAGAAAGCAGAAACGGTTCAAACTGCACCCGCTGCCTCTCAAAAACAAGAGCAGAAAGAAAAAGTGGAACAATCTGCTACAGTTAAAGAAGTCAAGGAGGTCAAGGAACAGGTAACTGTTGTCCAGAATGGTCTGTCTGCTGTTTCTGTCAAGGATAAGAAGAAAAAGAAGAGCGAATTCAACGTCCTCACGCAAAATAATGACAAATCTATCGTTAATGTCAATTTGTCTCAAATGGTTACTCTTGTTAGGAAGGCAGATATGTCGAAACAAGACGTCCAAACATTGATAGATGTTCTCTTGAACAAACAACACGACGCCCCGTCAATCATTGATGAGTGGAGCGAGGGGAAAGGAGATCCAATGCAGAAGCTCAAGAAACAACTTGCTGAGAAGACGCAACTTGTTAGCGAGTTGCAAACCTCTCTCACTGGGGCCCAAAATAAACTACGTGAGGTTCGTGCTGATCAACAAGGCGAGCGTTCGCAACTTCTGCAAGCTTCGCGGGAGTTTCAGGAGAAATACAACGCACTCAAGCTGACATTTGATCAGAAAGTTGTGAGCCTGACTATAAAGTGTCAACAAATGGAGGAAGCGACAAATGAAGAGGCTAATAAGACCAGGCAGATGATGGAAGAATTTAAAGCATTGCAGATTCAGCATCAGCAATACGTGCAGCAGATGGAGCGAAGTGTTGAGACTTTGCAGTATGAACTGGCTAACAAACAGATGCAATTGCAGCAGCAATATCAGACTGACATGGAGCACAGACAGCAGGTGATGAACAATGAGCTGGAGATGTGGAGAGAAAAGATGCAGAATCTGGAATTACAGAAGAATCAAGAGTCACAAATTCTGCAGAAACAGGTGGATGAGTCAAAGAAAGAGATTGCGAAAGTAAGTTCGATTCCAAACAGCTATCATTTATATTGAATTGTAACGATTTTTTATAGGCAACCAATGACCTTCGACTTACACAAGAAAACCATGCAGTGATACTCAGAGAAAAAGAGAAGGAAATTGCAAAGCAAATCACGTTGAATAACTCCAACGTACAGGAAAACCACAATCTTAAAGAAGAATTACAAAAAGTCCACGAGGCCAAAACAAATGGATCTATTGAGCAAAGCAAACAACATCAGATGATCATCAATCAACTAAACACCGAATTAAAGAACGTGAAAAATCAATTAGAGAACACTACCACGAATAGTCGCCAACAAACAATTGAACTCGAAGAGTTGAAGAACAAAAATAATGTGAGTATAACTTTAATCCAGTGTTGTGGTGATTTGATTATGATAGTATTTCAAATAACAAATTTGCTTCTGTACCTTCTCGCATGGTGTGCTACATTATCAACAATTGTTTCACGTCCGTTTAGGATTTGCGTAAAAAGAACTGGAAAGTGATGGAAGCTTTAAATGCGGCCGAAAGTAGAGCGATAGCCTCCCTGAACTCACAAAAACAAGTCAACAACGATGTAAGCATATCGTTCCGTTTTTACTCTCAACCCACATCACTTTCCACTTTGCATTTCCATCTACTACTTACAATCAAATAATCTCTACGAAATACATGATTAACGTGTATTATTTTACTTTCAGAAATTAGTAGCACAATTGGCAGTCGTGCCGCCACTAGAAGATCCAAAAGAGACTAGGGCGAAATTTCTGAAGCGTGTATTCCCTACTATAGTGTCCATTTCTACTGATTTGTCTGAGGATCAGTGGGATAAGGCGGTACAGGATGCCGTGAAAGATTATATCCTTGCATCAGTGCCACCAACCACAGCTCCAGAGCCAGTTGTTGTTGTGGAGAGTAGGAGAAATGAAGAGGATGAAGCAGAACTTGTCAAGTTACGCGCAGAAAATGCGAATTATCGGAAGATAATTGATCGAAGTGTAGGTTTTTATTTGAAATCGACATGTTAACTTTATGGGTTTACTTTGATGTCTGATTTTATAGGAGGCAATTTTATGTAAACTGCAAACCGATGTCGAAGAGGAACAAATTCGCTGGACTAGGGAATTGAAACATAAAGAAGAATCCATCTCTAGGCTTAGCGAAGAGTTAGACGTGAGTTTAAATATAAAACTCTGGATCGCTTTATATTCATGCCATTGTCATTGTTTTCATTTCAGTTGAAAGAAGAAGAATTGCGCCAGAAAACTGAAAGTTTGAATCAGGTAAAACATTTTCACATCAATCACTGTCCACCCGCATTCTATAGCGGAAGTTACTTTTCGCTTTCTGCATTTGCTTTAACCTCATTCTTCTTGTAGGCAATTACTGCTAATAGCCATAGTAGTAACGGTCTTACCGCTAGTTTAGTACCTGTAAGTATTTACAATGGAAACTTTTTAGTGTTTGGCATCATTTGAGTATTGTTGCTTTGATAACATGTTCCAACGCTTGGCATAACGCATTCTAACATTAGCATACTTTTGTTCCCTCACATCAGAAAGTACCCGAGGTACCAATTGTACAGGAAGTACAAAGTGGAGTACTGCAGGTACTAAATGTACCACAGATAGCGTCGACTGATTCCAGTGCCGCATCGTCTCTAGCTGATATGACCCAAAAAAAGAAAAAGCGGAAGGTACAGGAAAATGACACGTTAGATTTGCTTAAACAAGGAGGATACTAGCACAAATTTAGTATGCCCTACAAGTTCACAATGAGCAAAATGTTTATTCTTGTATGATACGATTAGATTTAGTCATAATTTTGCTTTGTGTGACAATTTGAAATTCACTTTGAAAAAGGTATTTACTCTAGTCTTCTTTAAATCAGAATTGCACGTTTTTGTTTTTAGTGAATCGTTTCTTGTTGCTATTTTTTCGCATTTAACGCTGCTTTAACATAATTTAACATTGCATTCATTTCATATTTTAGTTTGGTTCATTTATTTTTAACCATGGGCATGAATAAACATATTCCTGAAGCCGTTCTTTGGTTTGTTCCAGAAAAATAAGGACAACGTCGTCTCCAACTGAAATACTTATACTACCCGACTGAAATTACCTACAATCGAAACGCATTCATTGCAAATGATACACATACAGTAATTAATTGTATTTTAAGTTATATTTTTTGATACTTGACGTACTCTACGGTAATTCCTATTATTGCAAAAATCATTTACTCACTATGTTTATTTATAAATTAACTGCAACGAGGTAATATTACTTATATGTGTTTATTAAGAAGCGAATGAAGTTGTCGAAACTAGTGCTCTTCGTTGATAGATTCGTGATTTAACATTCATACAAACAAACGGAACGCATCTTGCGTTTCTGCAGAGCAAATTGAACGAAGAATTCGCGTGCAATAAGTTAAAGATTAACAATTAACAAGTATGATTATCACAAAGAGTATGAACAGATCCCGCTACGTATCAAAGTTCGCATTTTAGCGCATACAAGATTTACTACTGATATGTATATAAATTGATGTCGACCGAAATTAAGAAGAATTAACCGTAATGTTGAAACTGCACCACCATCGCCAACCACAAAAACGTATTTCGAAGTAAGGTCTATCGAACAGTACGCGACCCACGAACATGTCATTTCGTTTGTTTCCTTAGGCATTCGTTGCAAGACAAGTGAACGTTTATTATAATGGCAAAGGATGCCATTTGGTGGTGTTACCCTTGCGAAGTTTTTGTTTAATCATCTATTTATGTTTGAGACTTGTGTTTTTGTAACAAGATGGGGGATATCTCGTGTATTTGTACTAATCGCATAGATTTAAATAGATTTTTCTAAGAAAATTATCTAGGGCTTGAATAAATGCATTCCCAATTTTAATGTGATAGTTTTTATTGATCTGTGATTATGGGAGGAACAAAGGGGCAATTAAAATGCGTATCACGCGAATGTTCAGAACCATGCAGTGCGATGAACATAAATTTATTATCCATCATTTTCATTTGGACCATGGTCGTGGCCAGATTCCAAGAGAGGCCAAAGCATAGTTTGTTTACAAAAATGAACAATGGACTTTACATATCGCCTATTACACCTTTCTATGGATACTGCTCGATTTGAAGCGAATCCGTTTCGATTCGATGCAGGGATTGCGATAACACCCAAATTCATCGAGCGCAACTGACTGAATACAATATAAAATCGTTTAAAAAACGTTACAATCTCATACCCATTTTTATTTACATCAGTGTGAAATAACAATGTGAGCTAAATCTTGAATCGGTTCACTTCGAATATACTAGATGCCCAATAATAAGCTACCGTCTCTTCACACGCTTCTGACATGGATTTCATTCAGATTAATTTAGTTTTCTGTCTTGGAATGTAGGTGATATCTTTTATCATGCAACGTAACAGTATATGTAGAATTATCATACAAATTTGCATGGTTTGAAAATAATAATTAGTTAATGCAAAATATGTTTGGTAAATGCAAATAATAAAATGAATATCATTGCTTACACATTCATAACCCCGTGATAAATTGTAATTCGCGGATATTGCACTTCATGCGATTTTAATTTCTCGTTATTCATTATTATACATTTACAATTTCTGCGTTTTGCTAGTGAGCTCATACGATCATCACATGGGCGTGTAGTCTAATTGCACATACAATTGCTTAACACCAGCCGCGGCAAAGATCATCTGCGTGTGTGAAATAACGTATTTGGGATCGACGTTCTTCGACACTTCCAACTTAATTGCCCCGACGTACACCTCACTGCACAGAGTCCAGAAATGCGGCTCCTGCACTGAGTAGACTCCCGCGAGACTAACCACCTTTTGGTAGCACTGCGGCAGGATGTTGTCCAATGCGTACGGTTGCCGTTGCATTAGTATCACCACCGAGTCTTTGATCAGCGCTAACACGCTGAGTGCGATTAATAACGCAATGAACATTGAACAGATGGGGTCGGCGATCATCCAGCCAAACATCTGCATAAGGATAGCGGAAACGATGACACCAACACTGCCGAGAGTATCGGCTAGGATATGCAGGAAAACGCCCTTCATGATGACGGAGTTATTACCAGCCAACTCGAAGTCGTCGTGACTGTGTCCATGCGAGTTGTGAGAATGAGTGTGATTACTGCTTCCATGTGAGTGGCCATGGGAGCCGCCACTTCCGTGCGAGTGACCATGACCATGTTGAAAGGCGTATATACCAATTAGATTAACCATAAAGCCCAGGACTGATACAACAAAAAGTCTCTCATGCTTCACCTGAAAAGTATCAGAAATTAGCACAGATTTCACTAATGCTTAAACAATTCTTACTTCTGGTGGTTCAATAGCCCTTTCAACTGCCTCTGACATGATGAAGAATGCAATGAACAGAAGAAACAAACCATTCACAAAGCCTGCAATTACTTCTGCTCTCACATATCCATAAGAATATTTATCATTTGCTTTCCATTTTGTAATAACAGATGCAGCGAGGCCAGCTAACAGCCCAGTACAGTCAAAGAACATGTGAAAAGAGTCAGATATAAGACCTATAAAGAAGCAGTATTCATCAGTGTGTGCTGCTAAATATGTTGATGAGGATCATACCTAAGCTATTTGTCCAGATTCCATAACTAAGCTCCACGAACGCAAATGACAAATTGAGCAGTAGAAACAAGAACAAATTCCGTGAATTTTTGTCAGAAAAGATTAACCTTAACCAATTGTACAATTTTTCTTTGATGCGTGATCCAAACCCGACGTGTTTTAAACTGTCCTTATGCGATAGTGGTAACATATTTATCTGTGGTGGAAGATGTTTACAACACTTTTCCTGCGGATTCTCCTTTTCTGAGGGCCGGTGTTGCTGGGGTGGTGCAGCGTTCAGCGTTCCTGCGTTATTAAACCGACGAAAATCGTAGGGACATGCTTAAATAATTGATTTAGTTGTATTAATTTAATTATGTTACGTTTATTATGACACAGAAATTTCGCGATTTACTGTTGTTTTCCGTGTACATCCTTAATCATCAGTTTGTTGACGTGTATGTTTTCCACCTAAACTAGTCGCCAACCCGCACGTGAAGCGAGTTTCATAGGTTGCGTCAGTGCGTGAAGGGAGTTACAGAAACATGTCAGAACCAAGCAGTAGTAAACACTTTGGAGATAGTCTGTTTCCACGCAGGCTGTTTATAGTTTTTTTTTTTTTTTTTGTAAGGAAACAAAACTGATGAGCCGCAAGGAAGCACCGGTCATCAAGCTAACAGGTTCTTAAAATTGGTGGAACTCGCACTACCGTACAAATCTCAGCTTGCGGTTCATGTCGCCGCAATTCATGGTCATTTGCCACTGCGGCCGATGTTCGAATTATACGTGGGAATGTTGAGTTTGATGAAACTATGGTTGAATTTTGAACGATAGTGGCCGAAATTAAATGACAAAAAATTGGAAAGAGAAGTAATAAATTGTGACAGATGATAACATGATGGAAAAACAAAACAAAATTAGTGTCAACCTTTAAATATACATTATATTAACTTTTTAAATGTTAATAACTTACAAATGTTTACAGTTTTTTTAAATTTATGGGTGTCGATGATATCCGAAGGTTTGAAAACAATCTAGTGCCTTTGAGCAAGCTTAAGTTGCACTTCTGGAAATTGACATTGGGAGGTAACTTCTCCCGTATCTTTTTCCGCTTCTTTCTTTTGTACGCCATCATGGTGAGTGCAGCGTTGTTTAGTAATTTTTTGAGCCAATTCTAACGAAACAATCGGCGAAATGAAGCAAATTATTTTTGTTTTAATTAACTAAACACTTCTCTGAGATTTCTTCTTGAAACCTGTTATTGTAGACATCATTTACTTTATTTTTGTGCGTTCTAAACTGCTTAACCTTACAATGTTGAACACATGCACTAACACATGTTTCGTGATGATAAAACTTAGTCTTGAATAGTTTGTGGAAGCTGAAACTGATTTAATGAGTCTGATTTTAATTCCAAAAACCTTCACTTTTATTTGCTCTGTGCTGGGATTAGTGTACAAATATTTTGTTGTTTTTGTAGCCTCCTAAGAAGGACTCGAAATCGTCAGCAAAACAGCCGCAGAAGACCCAGAAGAAGAAGGAGGGGTCCGGCGGCGGCAAGGCTAAGAAGAAGAAGTGGTCCAAGGGAAAGGTTCGTGACAAGTTGAACAACCAGGTGCTTTTTGACAAAGCTACCTATGACAAATTGTATAAGGAAGTACCTTCATACAAGTTGATCACCCCTTCAGTTGTTTCTGAACGTTTGAAGGTCAGAGGATCCCTTGCCAGGAGGGCTCTGATTGAACTTATGCAGAAAGGTAATCATTTTTGGGAGTAAAATTCAGTGTTTAAATTGATATGATGATTGCTTTATTACTTGATTTCTATGAGAGATAAAACTGATTTAATGAGTCTGATTTGTTGCTGTACTTAAGTTAGGGTGGATTTTTAGTGAGCTTTTACAATTGTTTGATTATTTCAGGTTTGATTAAACAAGTTGTCCAGCACCGTGCTCAACTTATTTACACCCGAACCACTAAAGGGGATGACGCAGCTGCGTAAATATAATGTACCACTTACATTTATAAAATAAAACGTTAAAGACATTAAAAAATGTAGTTATAGAAATGAGTATTTACTCAATTAGAAACATTTGTGGCTGTTTATGTTGCTCGGCATTTGTTTTTAATGTTTTTACATTATGATCCATGTCTATCATAATTTACTTTCAATTGTCATTATATTGCAATGTTTAAGCATATGTTTTACATAATATTTACGCTTCTTATATCACACTTGGTGGGTCTTCAAGGGAAAGGCAGTGTTACGCCCTCCGATCAAGCTGATTTAGAAAGGGCTCATCGTAATGCAGAATGCTGCGCGAAAAAAATGCGCTGCTGCCTCCGCCTACAAGGGCCTCCAATTGAAATCCGCGCCGTAATAGCACGCTGTCCTAATCTGGGAACACATTCTATCCACACTCATATCTCCCGAACCATGCCCAGACCTGTGATGGCCACGAACGAATACCACATTAAGAGCTTCCAGGGTTTCGACGAGGACGAACCTTTAATTCAATCCCGTGTCACAGAATGCCGCAATAAGATAATCATGACGATGAAATTGCACCATCACGGCAATATCATCTGCAAATCTCAATACATTGTTGTCGATCATGTCTATGACCCTATAACAGACAAATCAGTACGACTTTTAAATCCGTATGTTATTAGATTAAGGCAAGAGCCTGTTTCGAGATCATTTCATTTAAAATTCGTTGATTACGTTAATTCGGAAGCACGGGAGGAGGTTTTCAATAAGCAACGTTCTAATTATACCGGATGTTACACCAGTCGTCATCGAAGTACATGTGGGACTGTTAAGTTTGATGGGAAAGTGATACCTTACAGCGAGGGTTTCTGTTGCTCTTGTGATTCGAAGAAGAATCTTCAAAGACAGCCGGATAGTCTTTCTGATAAGAATGAGGAGATTATTAGTTACAGTGATCCTGCATATCTTCTTGATAGGGTTGGATGTCCCAGGGATTATTTCAGTGAAGTTGGAATGGATCAAGTTGTAAATGGCAACGATGTGATAAATTGTACATCGAGAAACCCAGAAACGAAGCATAGTGCAGAATTAGTGCAGTATGCAACGGACGCGGTTGAAGATAATCACAAGCGAGCGGATCTTGGGCAAGGCAATCGTTGGAAGTATTCAACTTACGCGTATGGTAATGGTAATATTACAAAAAAAAACACATTCCAATCGGAGTCCACCTACCATCCATATTACCTTAAACGAGAAACTACTCAAAAGTCAGATGACAACCTTGACCAAAAAGCAAACGTCTATTTCAAAAAGCTTTCAACGGTTGCAACCAAGAAGTTCCACAAGAATCAATATATGGCCGATGTGAAGAAAGCACATAATTCGGCGCCTTATCTACATCCAGGTGATGAAGCTCGCAATTCCTTCGAAACTCGATTATCTAGGAAAATACGACAGACTTTTCCCAGTGGAGTCCAGAAACGAGGAGGGCAGAACTGTGCGGATCGCTACACTCCTCCTGGATTAGACCCTGATCATTACCATGAAAGTACGCATTGTTTACGCTTTTCGGACGTATGGTACGGAATTTATAAACTTGGAGAGCCTACAGTTGAGCAAATTGTCTACATTAACATCTACGAACGGTTTGAAGCCCAGTCGGTCACTGACAAATGGCGTGAAGTTACCAATGGTACCATTCGGCTGGGAAATCGATATGTACACTATGAGGATGAACTCCCAAGCGTTTCATTGACGCTCACGTCGAAGAGTATGCCTGATCGTGAAAATTATGACGATTGGGAGAATAAACGGATTTTGATTCCAGAAGGTGTTCGAGCTTGTGAAGCGCACAAATATCCGGAAATGCGTGGAGGTCCAGATGAGTATCTTGTTGTACCAGAAAGTAAAATTGCGCTCGAAGGAGAACAATGTGATTCCATTGGGGTAGGATTTGAAGCTTTCTATAAGCAGCCGCAACGATGTGGCTTACCGCGCGGGACGTGCTTACACAATCAGCCGAAACACCTCTGGAGGAATGATAAACATTTGGAACAGAAAGGTAAAATGGGTTGTTATTTTCTGAAGTATCACGCGAATATTACTGCTCAACCGATTTTTGTCAACGAAACTACTGGAGAGAAATATCTTTTCGTCGAGTTTACAGGCGCACATATGACCATTATGGATATTGAGATCAAAGCCGATCAAAACTCTGTAATCAGAGATATAGCAACTGCAGCTATAACAGAAGTCTACGTCGATTCAACCTGCGGCAAGTACACTATGATCACAATCAAAGTTATTAACACTGGCTTAATTTCTGCTAAGTTCATGGTACAGCTATCTGACTTTCCATTGGAACTCCCAGAATATTTCAGTAAAATCCGCTCTAAGTTGACTCTCATTCCCCCGCAAGCACTACACATTTTCAATCTTGAAATCAAGCAATCACTTCCAAGTGACCTCATGTACTGCTCAGTGGAAGTCGTCAACAAGAAGGACGAACTTGTAGCACTTCGTCGCGTAAGGATACAAAAGTTCGATAGATGTATTTGCGCTTGGTATTGTCTTTGTGCCTGTGTGGCATCGTTGACTGGGCTTAAATGCAATCCGATGTCTTTGGAACATTACCACGCAGCTGGTTTTGATGGAGCTTTACCAATCGTCACGTATATGGTACATTTTTCTATGCTGGATGATCTATTATCAGTAGCATTTTATTTTATACTGTTTCTACTTGGTATGTTGCTTCTTTTGGGCCTATTTAAAGCTATTGTTGGATTGTGCTTCTTTAGAATTGGAATGTGGGGACTTTCAGTTGTCTTGGACTTGCCCAAACCAATGAAGAAATATTATGAACGGAGTTTACTCAAGGAAAGGGTGATTTATGATGATAAAGGATGGCCTGTTAACCCGAAGACATTTAAAAAGGCTAGGAATATCTCAATTGCAACTGCGTTTTGCTCAAATTTGGTTTTTTTCTACACTTATCCATTGGCTTGTACAGTGATCATTTTTAGGAGACTTTGTTTTCCTTATTATACCAAGAGAGTATGTCCTGGGATATCGAATTCTAAACATAGGCAGCATATAACTTGCAAATGTAAAGAAAATGGTAAAAAGAGGCCTTGTGGCGATCCAAATTGCGTTCGAAAACGCTGCGCAGCATCAAAAACTATTAAATCTAAACGAAAAATTAAGTACGCGAAATCTGATACTTCTTATGGCGATTTACATCGCGGAGATAAACATGCACAAACAGATCAGTCATCAAAATCATCAAGATCTTCCTATAAATCTGATAAGTCGGGCAAGTCTAATAAGTCAACAAAATCGCACCATAAAGCAAAAACTGAATGCGCTTGCTTTGCAATGCATAAGAATCAATCGCCCTTTCTACAAGCACCTATCAAAACTGATTATGAAGATAATGCTAGTCCAACTACAACTTACGGTAGTATCACAAATGTAAAAAAACCTTCAAGGAAACTACAAGAATCCATCTTATCCTGTGTTACATTTGAAAAGACTGCTTTGCCCAGTGAAGCAAAGGGACGTATGATTAGTGAAGAAATAGCCGCCGTCACTACATCTTCAGATTATTCCAGTTCATCAAGGTCCATCAGTCCAAGAGCAGTGCATGCACACTATGGTGCTGTGCCTAAACGAACTACAGATACAACTTATGAATTGACGAGACCACTTTGTATACAATCAGAATCGTCTAGGACGTCTGCGACTTCTCAGGATAATACTTCCAGTGTTACATCTAGGTCGCTGTCTACTTCTTTTCAAACAACCGAAACGACTGACAGTGTTGATGCTGAAAGTGTGGCAGTGCAAACAAGAGTTGAAGACAATGTAGCTACAACACGATCTTTGGCTGAAGAAGAACAGGCGGATGTTACATATTGTAATGATGATGTGAAGGGTCCTGCCAAGGAAAGACCAAAATCAATGTAATTGCGGTTATGTTTGTTTTAATAATTCATTTCATGATATTACCAATTGGGTTTTCGTTTGTTGTATTATTGTTTCGGTTTTTGAAAGAAAGTGTGGCACGACAACATGAACGGTCTAATTGGAAAAAGCCTATGGCGTGAATGTTTTTGAATTGGTGAACGTTTTAAACCTTTGCCACCGCCCATTTTATTCCTCTTGCACTTTATTCCTCATGAATTGTGAACTCACGAGTAGGATAGAACTACATTTATGGCTGCTAATTTCGTTTACAGCCACGTGCGGCACAGGTTATGCTACTTTCCTAGCAAGACTTTAAAAACTCGTATTTCAGAACGTCGTCCAATTACTTCGGATTGATTAATAATTCCGTAAAAATGACGGAGGAAAAGAAACCCATCTTCCGCGAGTTCAATGCTGATGATCCTGAACCAGAAGCCACTGAAATTGAATCGCTTTGCATGAATTGTCATGCAGATGTAAGTTATTTATTTACTCAGGACTATATATGCATGCAAAACTAATTTTAATATATTCTAGGGTATTACAAGATTACTTCTGACTAAAATACCTCACTATAAAGAAATTGTAGTTATGTCATTCAGCTGCAATGAGTGTGGCTTCCAAAATAATGAAATACAATCTGCTGGACAAGTTGCTGCCAAAGGAATACGATTGACTTTAACTGTAGAGGAAAGCAATGATCTCAACAGACAAGTTGTACGATCAGACTATACTAGTGCCAAGATAGTAGAATTGGACTTTGAGATTCCTGCCAAGAGTCAGAAAGGAGATGTGACTACTGTTGAAGGTGTAGTTGGTAGGGCAATAGCTGGATTAAATCAAGACCAGGAAAAGAGGAGAATTGATTACCCTGATATTGCCAAGCAAATTGATGATTTTATTGAGAAACTTAAGGCATTAAAAAAGCTAGAGAAACCTTTTACACTAGTAAGTAAATAATTATTTATAAATATTATATTGTGCTCTAATCTGTTTTTACTAGATTTTGGAAGATATTTCTGGTAATAGTTACATAGAAAACCCAAATGCACCTCAGGTGGACTCCAATTGTAAAGCTGTTCACTTCAATAGGACAAAGGAGGATGACCATGAGTTAGGAGTGTTTACTCAAGAAGAAATTAATGGTGATAGTGTTAAAGAAAATGATGGTATTTTGAAACCAATTGCAGAGGATGAATATCCACTTGAAGACTTTGAAAGTGGTGATATTATGCAGTTCAAAACAAATTGCAATAATTGTGGATGTCCTTGTGATACAAATATGAAAATTACAAGTACATTATATACTGAGTTATATTATATTGGTTGTTCTGGTACTAATAATTAATTTTTAGACATTCCACATTTCAAAGAAGTTGTAATCATGGCTACACATTGTGATTACTGCGGAAACAGAACAAATGAAGTTAAATCTTCGGGCGGAATTGAAGAAACTGGTCTCAATGTGGAAATTACCATCAAGGAAAAGGTGGATTTATCCCGAGACGTTCTTAAGGTGTGATGTTAACATAAAAGTGGTAAAGTGTTTGAATTTTTTGTTTTGTTTAGTCTGAAACATGTTCTCTGAGTATTCCTGAACTTGACTTTGAAGTCGGTTCTTATGCACTTGGCGGACGGTTTACAACAGTTGAAGGTATCATATCAGCAATAAAGGACCAACTTAGTGATCCACAGCATTCTCATATGTTGGGCGATTCAACAGACCGTGAGAAACAGAATCAGCTGGACGAATTCCTCAAGAAATTGGATGAAGTTATTGAGTTCAAGAGACAAGTCACATTGGTTTTGGATGACCCGGCTGGAAACAGTTACATTCAAGTATGTTTATCACGGACAATTATGAGAATATAAATTACAACATATTGTTTTGCTAATTAGGGTTTAGGCGATGAAGATACACCTGATGATCGGATAAAAATTACAAGATACGAAAGAACTTTTGAACAAAATGAGGAATTGGGATTAAATGATATGAAACTCGAAAACTACTCGGAAGATTGAATTCAAATTGAACGGTGTATAATATATGGTAAGAGTAAGGGCAATTAATCATTTTCTTCGCGTAAAACGGGATCTCCATCAAGTTTCTTTAATAATGGTAACCTTTTGGAAGCTTCGTTTTTCCATGCGGCTTCTTCCATATTATCGCAAAGCGGGTTGCCTAAGATGAAAGTGTTTGGATACTTGAATAAAATTTAATAAAATTGTAGAATTTACCAGCAAAAACAAGGTCTTCTAAAGCATGCAGTTCTTGTAACTTGTTGAACTCTGACCAATCCTTGACTAAATTGTTACACATATAGAGAACTTTTAGCTTTTTCAGCACATTTATTCCTTTTACTTTCTCTATAAAGTTGTAAGAAATCCAAAGTTCCTCTAAAGTATCGGCAACACCTTCCTACAATTAAGAATATCTGCAAATACTATTAGTTTCAGAGCACAAAGCTTACCAATCCTGACAGATTTTTGATGTAGTTCCTTCCTAAAGATAATATTTTAAGATTCTTGAGTGAAGAAATACCGGCGATTTTTTCAATCATGTTTGTGCTAAGACTTAATTTCCTTAAAAGTGATTGATATTGGTTTAGAAGCGTGCAATATTTAGAACTTACTGGACACTGCTAAGGGCTGCTAAAGAGTTGTCCATTTTTTCAATGGGTGGATATTGAAATTGAAATCCAACATATGTCGCCTTGCTAATATCTTCACCGGGATTTTTTTCCTCCCATCTTTTGATTGCTTCCTTAATTGTAGTACCCTTGGACATTTTAATAAATTAAAAAATTACGAGGTTTATTTGATTGGCGTGTAGGATGCGTTTGTTCGATTTTTATTTCATTGCCATAGTAACTTTAAGGAATAGTGAACAACACAATTGAGTTGCTTTGGTTTGATAATTTAGTTTCTAAGTTAATACATTCGTAATACAGTTTTCAAGCAATAATGTTAATGACTTTTTTAAAGCCATTTTTAATTTTCTTTGGAATTTATTGAAGTTATTGAAAGCAAATCGCCAACGTTTTAGAACTGAATTCCCCTACAGATTTACTAGCCATCCGTGTGCCAGCCGGGGAGTTCGTGCGGTTCGTGGTTATGGCGTTGAATAATTTTATGTAAGAAGCTGTACCACGTGACTTAATTTAACCAATTATCCGCCAGTCGTTGTCCATTGCAAGGTCCCGATGAGCTTAACCCTAGAATAATTTGTTAATTTCGCACGGTTTTTCAGCCCATTTGTTTTCTGTCGCGTGATCCCGTATTGGTAGTGCGCTGTCGTAGTCGCTGTGCGACTCGATTCGCAGCCGCGGCGAGCGAATTTGCGCGTTCTGTACACTTCGTGCGAGTTGTTGCTGGCCGGGCCGACGACGACACTCGGCGGCGTTGTACATGGAAAATCGCGACGGATGCCGTTGCCGTGTTTGACGCCGTGGCGGACGTTCATGTTTTCTTTCTTCGATTCCGAGGGGCGCAGCGTGCCGATTTCCACACACATTCCGTGCATTTAGTAGATTTAAGGCAACAATATGGTGAGTACTTTGCACGGATCAGTAGCTCGGTGTAAAAAATAGGCGATGTTTCGTTTCCAATAGCTCGCTTGTTTTTTGTTCATTTGTTTCCGATTCGCCACTTTGAAGATGCAGTATCGGTTGCAATTAACACTTAGCAAGTAAACCGAATTACTCGTGAGAAAATGGATTAGCGAGTAAATAACAGATGAATCCGAGGAAAACTTAAATTAGATATGAAATCAGATGATAATGCTGACACTAACTTAACCTCTAAACACGTCAATAGTAATGTTAAAAATTCATTGTCTGTGTTGTGTAGTTGAAATCTAAATCAATTTATTCTATTTCAGGAACCTCAAAACAAAGACAAAAGTCGTAATGGTGATAACAGCAGTGATAATGAGGTAAGTTGATGCATTCCATAAACTATGTACAGTGCTGCTATGCAAAAATAATTTACAAGCATTTTGGCCACACTTCAGCATTGAACAGAATATTAAAATGACTGTTTAGGCAAATAACATGTTTGCAAATGTCATGATAGGTTGGCAAAATAGGGGAAATGGCTAGAATAAGTTGACAAAAATATTTACGACTTTTTTGTGAAACACAATAGAATTAAAAGCAAACATTCAAGAGTTGAATAATATTTGTTTGTGTTGATATTATACACTAATTATTGCATTGCAATGCAAGCAGTGCTTGCCTAATTAACTAAAATAATGATGAAATTCGGTTATAATTTAATATAATTTGTTTAATATTAATAATTATTTGTTTTGGTTTTCTACAAGTTATTTACATTTCAAGGTTCCTATGCCATTTTTTGGATTCAAGTTATTGTAAGTCATTGCCAATGGTTTGCTAATCAGTCAGTACAATTATCTACAGTTGATATAATCACTTGGAATAAGTTAGTGCATCAGTCATTGAAGTATATTATGAAATTGAAACTGGTGATCATTTGATAACATGCTCTCAGTTTTCTCAATACACAATATAATATACTACAATTAATAGTGCGTTATTTTTTATGGCAAAACAATTGCACACGTGTTTTCTCCCCTCGTGTTAATTTATGCATATTCTACGCACTTTCAATTTGATGCGCGGCTATTTTAAGTGCAGAAATTAGCCGGCGTTTCTCTGATAATACAACGTAAGTAGCCTCAGTTGGGACGAGTACTGTGCGCGCACGTTGCGTTCATGTCGTGTTTGCTGGTTTACTCTCTTGCTATTTATAAAACTAGACTTTTGTTACCACGCTTCGCGGATTTTTTTTCTTATTTGTATATGTATATATACGTTACAATGCGCTATTTTTGACCGTGTATTAATTCCTCGGGGGGTAATATACTTTCATAATTTTATTCAGTTACCGGGAAACTACCAGCAGGGAACGGCGGCCATCGAATTGGCTATTTTTAGCATTATTTTGCTTGTGGTTCTTACGAAATAAGCTTCAACCATGTCATTTTTGGTTGGGCGTGTTGAAGCGGAGTCGTGAATGTCGGTGCATGTTCAAAGAGAGAAAAGTAAATAATTTACAAGGCAGATTGTAGTGAGTGGCCGAGCTGTTAATGGTCGATAATGATGATTCAGTTGATGTTAACTTATTTAAGTAGGAAACTTTTAATGGTGTGTTAAAAATGTGTTTCTTTAATTTTTATGAGCTTGGTAGATGTAATACGGATACTTCTGGCGAAAACACTTGTTGCGCATTTTAGATAATAAAAGGAGGAAATAGCTTATCGGATATTTATGGATGCAGCATATACTTTGAGGAATTTTTCCTAGAATTTATTTTCCAATTTGATTTTCTATTTTATTTTTATGCATTCCTTGCCTTTGGAGGCTTAAACAAGATTTGATAAATGTTGTCATTGCTGTCATTCTTGTTTACTTGTGCATCGCCATCCAGTATTATTCTTCGGCTTAATGTTAGATCAAAAGTATAAGACTAAAGTATCAACAACGCTCCGCGATGGGATGAGATTCGCAGCAATTCCAAATTCCGCTGCGCTGCTGATTTTTGATTGCAAAAAATGCTCGGCAGCTAATAGTTGCGGTTTACTTCGCACGCGTATGCCTATAATCTGCATACGTGCTGGTGCACGCACCTTTAGGTTGCACACGGGTAGCATCCTAGTAGGATATCAACCGCACGCGCGGACGGAATGCGCGTTGCTTCTGGCTTACGTAACACACTGCATATTCTCGCATGTGATTGAGGTCTTTTGGCAGACAGCCCTAGCTTTTTCGCCTCCTGTAAACAACGCGGGCGCCCGAAAGCGCCGCACGGCGCTCACAACATCAATGCTGACATTCGAAACTTACATTTGTTTAGTTTATATTTACGCGGTATATCGGCGTAACGCGCGTGAAAATTTCAAGATGCAGTTTCGTGCGAATGTACCCTCTACCTGGAATCTTATGTGACTCTTGGGATTTGATTCGATTTGCTACCGTTCTCATGCGTGCGCTCTACGGTGGTTTTCAGTTTTCCCTCGCGGCCGAACCTGGAAATCGCTGACGCTAATCGCAGCTCAGGTCGTCGCGTTATATTTTCGAACGGCGAATGTGCTTGGTTTCGTTTACATACAATGGAAGATTGCAGCGAAACGATGGCAAGATAGTAGCTGGTTGCATTACTCCTGCTGTATTATTGGACTGTCGATAAATTGAGTCGGATCGATACGTGGATGTTGTTAGAAGCTGCTGACTTTTCTGTTGATTTCATTTCTACGTTTATTACGTTGGAGTGAGGAGTGCAGTGAATGTTTATTCATTGCGTGAAGTCCTTTTCCTAGTGCGTGCGTGTCCTTTGTTGCTTGGCGTGCGCTCTCGGAACTTACTGTGCTGTGAAGGAAAACATCGCGCGTTTTCGTACGCAGCGGTTTTGCTCGGAGCTTGTGGCCCGTTCGAACGAACTATGTCTTCCTATTTCAAGAGTAGGAGTGCAAATATTATTGTTATTCTTTACCATGGTAGTTAGGTGAGACATGGACTTTGCAGGACTCTTCCGAAGGCGCAAGCGCAGTACTGTTGAACCGGTATATGTTTATTTTATTATTTATTTAAATACGCTCTAACATCTTTAGAGGTTTAGAAAACTTTGGGTTTTATTTTTCTCGTTTTGTTGTATATTTTACCTACGCATAAACGGAAAGGTCGAAGCGCAACGGCTTTAAGAGGACTTTGTGCATTGAGATGTATGTAACCATAGCTAGCTCTAATCTAATTTAAGTAGTTTTTGAGCATTGAAACATTGAAAATACAAGGCTTGCATTCGCGAGTTGCGTATAGAGTTATTTTAATTTCGCAACTGTTTACTATTGGCACGACGCCGCCGCTGCTCGTCGCGCACGTTTCGCGTGAAATTCGTTTGCGAATTAACTATCACTCATCGTTTAATCAATTAGCCAACAGAGTAGGTCAATTGTGGACGCGTGTTAATTGCTTATAATTAGTTAGCTCGTGTTGGAACTCAAATTTGCGTTCGGTAAAATCATGGAAGACATGGAATGTGTTCTTTTACTCCAGTGTGAAGCTTGTAAGTAATTTGTTTTGTTTTGCTTTTTGCAGCCAAAAGCAAATCAGCTGGCGAACTCGACACCGCCTCCGCCTACTACACAGCTCAACAAGAACGCTACGCTCACGACGGGGACGGTGCAGGGGCCAATCTTCAAAAAGGACAAGCGCAATTCAAGTTCGCGCTTTAACATTACGAAAAATAGAGAGCTGGAGCTTTTACCACCACTACGAGGTAACTAAGGAAATACTAGAGATGATCTTTTAAGAAATATTGCATATATATATTGTAATATTTTCTGTTGTGCTAGACCTTCTCATATAATCTTCTGTGATGTTGGACGTGATATAGATAGGATATTGTGACAGAACTCCGCGTGGTAACAACGCTAGTAGGATGCACAAGGGGGTTGCGTCTTTTAAAGCGCAAGCGCGTATTGAAAGAGTGGAAAACCCCACATGTATAATCCATATTTCCTTCCTTCTCATGCGTCTCAAAACAAAACCGGAGTGAGCCAACCCGCGCCGCATTCGCAAATTAAACGTCGTCATCCGCCGCATGGTCATCCTGGCGTCCGCAGCTCGCTTGTCCGCGAATTTCACTCGTGGTCGAGCCACCTGATCGGACGGTTTTCCGCCGTAATTCTCACTCCTGGTTGCTGTGCAGTCAGCAATATTTGAGCGCGCGCGCGGGGGTTGTTGGGGAGTCGATGTCAGTCGGCCCAAGGTCCTGTGCGCGTTTCCCGCAATGGTGCACTCCACTTTTGCGCAAGGTCATGTCATGGGAGGTCGCGACGCGTCGCCGCTCGGCATTCCCAAGTCGCCGTCGTTTCACAGTGGGCTAGATCTGGTGGCGTCCGCGAGCGTCGACTCGTTAGCGGGCAAGAAGTGCGAGTACATCGAGCTGCCGGCGGCTGTACAGGTACAGGGTGGTTTCGCCTTCGATGAGCCGCGCCAGTTTCGCAGAAAACGCGACGCACGCGACGATTACGGGCACATGACTAGCAATCCGGAAAATGGCAGCAGCAGCAATCCGTTTAGGTGTACGGAGGGGACGGCGGCGTCGCCGTCGTCGACGTCACCGGCGAATAGTCTAAGCGGACGCGAGAAAATCGATGACCCCGACGGCGCGCCGAGCTTCTTCCAGGGTTCGTTGCGCCATGTCGACGTGCACATGCAGGGGCGATTACCCCTTCTAGCAGGTGACACATGCAGTATACAATTACACAAATGCACCACACAATACCACACGACCTATAGAGCAGGAACGAGATCTAATTACGTGTCCCTTGAGGTTGGATAATAGATCTTGTCAACACGAGATGTAAGCCACAAACGGATTGCGAACGTATTGAATTATTAATTAGCGGTGCAATTAACTGCAATTACTTTGTTCTCTTAAGTTATCCTGAAATAATTGTGATGTTCTGCTTTGTAAACCGCACATTTGTCTACAATATGAGACCTTTTGTTTTCCTTCTCATAGGAAACAAAGTAATGAGCAAACATCATAGACCATGCATCTTTCATTAATGTCTAACCTTGGAGAATATTCTGTTATTATTTCTATCTGTTCGTAGTTATCGTTGCTTTAATTAAAACCATAGAGTTAGGTGTATCCAAAACCAGCCCTACTTTTATTGGGGATCGATTGCAATTTGTGGACCGCTTTTCGATTAACGTCAACAAGTAGCAGCCATCTTGGCACAGAAGCAATTAAACGTCAAACTAAGCATGATCTCTTTTCATACATATTCCGCTGATCTGCAGTTGTCAAGGGTGATGTATTATTGGAAGACATATAGTTATTTCAGCAAAGATTATTTTCCAGAAAAATCAAAGTTTCCTGCAATTACCAAACAATATTTGTTTTCAGAATGTTCTTCTTCAGAACGGGAAGAGCTGTTTATCAAAAAATTGAGGCAGTGCTGCGTTTTGTTTGATTTTGCATCAGATCCTCTTTCGGACCTGAAATGGAAGGAAATCAAGCGTACGGCGTTGCAGGAGATGGTGGAATTTGTGATGATGCAGAAAGGAGTCATCACAGAGTCAATCTATCCGGAGGCTGTAAATATGGTACGTTCGATTAGGTCGCATTGGTTGGAAATTTTTATTTGAATGTGCTTATAGTTTGCAACAAATTTATTCCGAACACTTCCGCCTTCCTCGAATCCGAACGGTGCCGAATTTGACCCCGAGGAAGATGAGCCAACGCTGGAAGCGGCCTGGCCGCATCTGCAGCTAGTTTACGACCTCTTCTTGAAAGTACTGGAAGCACCGGACTTTCAGCCCAACATTGCGAAGCGATATATCGACCAAAAGTTTGTGCTGAATTTGTTGGACCTCTTTGATTCCGAGGATCCGCGTGAGCGTGATTTACTGAAGACAACGCTACATCGTATCTACGGTAAATTCTTAGGCTTGCGTGCGTTCATCCGGAAGCAGATCAATAACGTTTTCTACCGGTTTATCTACGAGACCGAACACCACAACGGCATCGCCGAGCTGCTGGAAATCCTTGGCTCTATCATCAACGGTTTCGCCTTACCTCTCAAAGAAGAGCATAAAGTATTTTTGCTACGAGTATTGATGCCTTTGCACAAGGTGAAATCGCTGTCGGTGTATCATCCGCAGCTTGCGTACTGTGTGGTGCAATTTCTTGAGAAAGATCCCAGTCTCACACAGCCAGTGATTAAGAGTTTGTTGAAATACTGGCCAAAGACGCACAGTCCCAAGGAGGTGATGTTTCTCAATGAATTAGAGGAGATACTCGATGTCATCGAGCCCGCCGAGTTCCAGAAGGTGATGAATCCGTTGTTCAAGCAGCTGGCCAAGTGCGTTTGTTCACCGCACTTCCAAGTGGCCGAGCGCGCATTGTATTACTGGAACAACGAGTATGTGATGTCGCTGGTTGCCGAAAACGCCGGCGAAATCATTCCGCTGATGTTCCCCAGTCTGTATAAGAACTCGAAGAGTCATTGGAACAAAACGATACACGGCCTCATTTACAATGCGCTCAAACTGTTCATGGAAATGAACCAGAAGTTGTTTGATGAGTGTTCTCAACAGTATAAGCAAGACAGGCAGAAGTGAGTACATTTAAAGTCTGTAGTACTTCTAGTACTTTAACTGCAAATTGTTAACCAGTTGGCACAAAGTGTAGTTTATTTTCTCGGCGCTGTATTGTCATGATATATGTTTCAATGCAATGGGGTTGTAAATAATGTCTTTGCATATCTTGTACATTAGGTATCACAATTGATACAACCAGCATTATTTAGGTATTAGTAATAGCACTTGCGGTTACGACGATGTTAAACATAATCACCACTTCGGACTTTACAGAGAGCGTGAGCGCCAGCATAAAAGGGAAGAGCTGTGGACCAAGGTAGAAACTCTGGCACAAAAGAGCCCCGCCTTTGAATCGCTGGCAAATCCAAAGTGTATAGAGGATTACAATAATATTGCCAACAGTCCAGAGGATGATGGCGATGTCAACATTGAAAGTTTTGAGCATGAAGCTCATGAGGTTGGTTTACAAACTTTTTAAATTTCATTTATACTTCTCATTTCTGAAAATAGTTTATAACTTCAATACCTCTAATAATTAAAACATAAAAAACTGTTTATCGTATAGCGACTATTCGAAGTGCACATAACCACGTAGGGCAGCTAGGCTTTATGAAAGGCAATTTAAGATGTTCTCTCCTTTGTTCCAGGCACGGAAAGTACGTAACACGAACAAACCACTGGTGAGACGCAAGAGTGAACTACCGCAGGATCAATACACGGTGAAAGCGCTCAACGAACACAAACGGGCTGATGAATATTTACCCACCCCGCCAGACGTAAACAAGTGCTAGTCCAAAACAAATGGTTGCTCCGATTTTAAGTTGAGTCGCAAAGGGTTGTGAGTGGCGGCGTCGGCGGAGGATCAGTGTCTATTTCTTACATTTAACCATCTCGTCGCTCTCTTCACAGCGACGACGATTCAAACTAGCGACAAACATCGTGCAGAAAATATTCGAAACTCGGACGCGATTAACGAATTATGTTTATTTAGTTAGTTTTTAACTCAACTGTCTAGTTTTAGTAAGATGATAACAGTGAACGGATCGAGGGATTTTTTTCGACATTCATTTGGAGGAACACACGTTTACAGCGTTGCATGATTATACTAATTTGTATGTTTTTATTAGTACACCTGCTGATTACATCACTTCAGCTTGGTACTGAGTCGCCTACTTCAAGCGCTATCTTTTACGTTCGAAATATTGTTTTATCGCTTTTTATACGTAAGCATCATTACACTCACTGATACAGAACAGCAAAGATGGGAGATTATATTGCATGAACGTTGTGGGATGGGCCGTGGCATCGAAGATGAACTGTTATTTATTGCATATTTATTATTGTAATGTTTAGTTGAACTATAATAGAGTCGTGAAAGCGTAAATATATTCTATACAAACAAATGGTCCGCTAGTTCTGCGAGTGTTCTTATGCACATGTGGTGCCAGATAGAAATGAAATTATCGCTAATTTTTGATACGACTTTCCGCGCATTACGACGTCCTTGTATACAATTTTGGGATGGTGATTTTATACACATTGATATCATTAAAATGAATGCAGATTTGAGACTTTGATTAATAGGCCATATCATAACTGGTTGTGCTCGTGAGGTGCCGTGAAATTTGAAATTGTTGAAAGGAATTTGAAGGCAAGGAGGGAAATGAATTACAAAAATTGTGTCAACTGTCTGTCAAGTTCTTTTTCTGGTTGTATTGCTATACCATACCAAATTATTTATCGGTTACATTTCCACTTTCTTGTGTTACGCCTGCATTGTTATAATTTGCCCGGTTTCGTATTGTTATCACGCTCACTGTTCGACTTTGACAAAATTAATCGTGCATTTTGGCGACGGCGGCTTTTCTTGGTATAGCCATTTCTTTTCTCATTGAATTAAGTCTGTTCTCAATCTATTAATAAATAGTGTATCTAAGTTATTTAAGTCACTTTACCGTTTCAGCAAGAAATTCGTATGTTAAAGTGAGAATTGTCTGCAATTTGAATGAATTTGAACGCATTTTAACAACTTAGCCCAGCAGGGAATGTGAAATGATAAAACATTTGTTACTTGAACATTGTACCTATTGCAGCAACGGTGATTCGTTACAATTTAATGATCAAAATACCTGCATTGCAGGAATGCGAATCGCCATTGTCGAATTGTTATTTGTGAATAGCCTCTGCTTATGAATGTAACACTGAACAATATTAGTGGTAATAAAATGGAGATATGCGCATTACAACCGATATACAATAATATAAGAACAATGTTGAGATTGTGGAATTATTTCCGTGCATATATTATCACAAACAATTGAGTAAACTATAAGCTGCTATGAATATTATGTGTTATAAAGCAACTAAGAGATAAGGCATGAAAGAGAGAGAGTTGTATATAATGATGCAAATTATAAGAAGAGAGCAAAAGCAAGCAGGTTGATGTTACTAGATAGTATTTTTTTAATGTACAGCTTTGCTTTGTGCATGAGCCAGTCTGATTTGTGAGGGCAGGACACGAATTGTTAATTATCATTTATTACTGCAGCTGTTCAGATTCATATTTGACTTTGCAAGAGTTGATTGAAAGTAATTGGTATCTTTGTGAACAGAGAATAAAATAAATTGCAATGGTTTTCACCGCTTTTTCAAATATTTTGATTGCAATTTCGTCTGGTACTCATTGAAATGGAAGCATTAAGTTAAAGATGGGATTTTTTTACTGCTAGTGGTGTTTATCTTGTATTATTGATGTCAGGAAAGTTGCATACGGTGTGGAGCTACACTGTTTTAACAAATTGCCCAAGAAAGTGAAGGTGAACACGTGACGTAACATCATGAAAAATGTAGTCTGCGTCAAGCGTTGGAAGCACGATAAGCAAGTGCAGAAGCATCACTGCATTCCATGCATTCGTTTGCGCTTAGGGTATCAAACAGAGGCAGTAGCAGAAAGTGCAAGTAATACATTGCACTATTGCAGTGCGTAGATTTTGCACAAACGGCGACGTTCGACAAGCTCCCATCCACGATCGGCAAATAGTGCGCGCCGCGCTCGCTCATACATGCGTGTACAAACGCGGCGCACGCGACCGAGTAAATTTATCATCGCAGCCGTCAGAGGCCGAGCGCGAGCCGAAACCGACGGGAACAATATGGCAGTTGATAACTAATAACATCGTCGCGTCGTCGTCGTCGCGAATCTTCTTAGCGCGCTTGCATCAAGTCGAGGATGAGTGGCATCCTTCCGTTTACACCACCTGTCGTCAAACGCCTGCTCGGTTGGAAGAAGGTCTCAGATTCCGACGACAAATGGTGCGACAAAGCCGTCAAGAATCTTGTCAAAAAGTTGAAAAAGAGCGGCGCGTTGGAGGAGTTGGAACGGGCCGTCTCCTCGCAGAACCCCAACACGAAGTGTGTCACCGTACCTAGGTGAGTGCATTGCAAACGGGGCGATTGCAATCAACATTCGCTGCCATTTGCCTGCGGCTTTGCGTTGCCCGCTCGCGTACCACGTTTGAAGTTTAAGGTCGTGTTATAGATTTGTGTGTAGTCCGTGTGGGATATGAGCGCAGGCCCCCTCTCGCCCCACTCAGTCTGGCTTGTGACCTACCCTAAATGTCTGGCGAATGCGCTGGGTTCTTCCTCCACGCTTCGTGCGGTAAAGTGCGGTTGTTGTTCGGCTAAAGCAACTTCATTTTCTCGGGTTCGTTTGCATTTGTTACCTTGCAATCGCGTCAATGTCATTGCGGTGGACGCGCAGCAAGACGAAGACGCAAGGATACCCAGTGAATACCTAGTGAATGATCGTGCCTCGTTTTCTGTCGTGCTGCTTGGAGTCATCTATATTGCGTCAGGTGTTTCAAATCTATGAACAAATTGTTATCATTTAACTGCTTATAACTGACAGTGTAACGAAAGTTGTTAATCAATGTAATCCTTTTAATTTATTTGATGTAATGGTTGCAGAGTGCGCCCTCCAGCAGAACTTGGCTCTAATATACAACAGCGTAAGGGATTACCTCATGTCATCTACTGCAGACTATGGAGATGGCCAGAGTTGCAGTCACATCATGAACTGAGGCCTTTGGATCATTGTGAATTTGCGTATTCACTCAAAAAGGAGGAAGTTTGCATCAATCCATACCATTACACAAAAATTGAGAGTCCAGGCAAGTAAATATCACATCCAAATGTGTGTTGCAATTGCATAAGTTGTTATTTTTGTTTATGGACTTGAGTCAATGTACCAACTTTGTTTTTACGTACTTTCAGCTTTGCCTGCTATTCTTGTGCCAAGACACACTTTGACTACAGATGAGAACAATGTTTACCAACATTCACTTGAGGATTTAAGTACATCAGTTCCTGAGAATACATCATTTCCTCATAATACAACTTCTTTGGGGTAACAGAATGTTACATTTATTCCGATATTTGAAGTAAAAAACTACCACTTTTTATTATAGATTGCATATGCAACATACTGGCTATATGGACACAGTCGGTATCTGTTCAAATGGTCCGCCGTCAAACCTCGAGTCTCCACACAATGCCGCCCCGCCGACTGAAACGCCTCCGCCTGGTTACATGTCTGAAGACGGCGACCCCATCGATCCTAACGATAACATGAGTACGCTATCTTCCAATATTATAATTGGCATATTTTTAGCAGATGAATTACTTTGACAATAGGTTTATCAAGATTAACTCCTAGTCCACCTGTGGATGCTCAGCCAGTGATGTATTGTGAGCCGGCGTTTTGGTGCAGCATTAGCTATTATGAACTCAACACACGCGTTGGTGAAACGTTTCATGCCAGCCAACCAAGTATCACCGTGGATGGATTTACTGATCCAAGCAATTCAGAAAGGTACACCATGGTTTGATTGATATTTCCCAATTGAGCTTATTATAACCACAACTTTTGCGCTCCTATTTTAGATTTTGTTTGGGTTTGTTATCCAATGTGAATCGCAACATTGTCGTGGAGCAAACACGGAGACATATAGGAAAAGGAGTTCGCTTATATTACATTGGCGGAGAAGTATTTGCAGAGTGTTTGAGCGATTCGGCGATATTTGTGCAGTCGCCTAATTGCAATCAGCGATATGGATGGCATCCAGCTACCGTTTGCAAGATACCGCCTGGTTGCAACCTGAAGATATTTAACAATCAGGAGTTTGCCGCGTTGTTGTCGCAGAGTGTAAGTCAGGGTTTTGAAGCGGTGTATCAACTCACACGAATGTGTACTATTCGCATGTCGTTTGTGAAAGGCTGGGGCGCGGAGTATCGTCGACAAACGGTTACTTCTACGCCCTGTTGGATTGAGTTGCATCTCAACGGGCCACTGCAGTGGCTTGATCGGGTATTAACGCAGATGGGATCGCCCCGTCTGCCCTGCAGTTCCATGTCTTAAATTGTGTTTTCACACGGTTCGTGTGCTCAGGAGATTTGTTGGCTGGTAGCACTAAGTTTGAACCAACTTAGAATTTTGGAAATGGTAGTAGTGTCGTGCTCGATGTTCAATTTACCTTAAATAAGAACACTCAGTTACAGTAGTATACTGTTAGTCACAACAGAGGGAATATTTAGCCAAGGTACAATATATTGTCGCTCAGGGTTTTCGAGATGACCTTACATACTTCTAATATCATAATGTCAGGCTAGGAAGACTTTGAAATACTTGCATTTATGGTTATGTGGTTTATAATGACTGTACCTTAATCAGGGTGTTGATTGCCAGTGCAGTTACAAAGCATCTGCAACAGTTTATCCTCTGACAAACAACGTAAATAGTTTGCGATTGTTAAAAAGACATGATATATTAGGTTGGGCGATCTAATGAGTAAAACAAAGTTTATGATCCAATTGCAACATAAATATTTTTATACAGGGATGATCTCAAGTAACACAAAACATTTAAATACAAAGTTAACACAATAGAAATAGTTTACAGATCAAATTTATTCTGCAATAGTTGCAAACATAAGTCATGTACACCAAGTAATCGTTTTGTATGAAGCTTCATAATCATTGGCATTCAGAGTATTTGATAGAATTTGTTTTACATTCACAAACCTCATAGCTGATAGATAGAATGTAGTGAAATGATTTGCCCAGCATTAACTAAGAAGTACTGTCATCAGCTTTACCTAAGCATGTGTGTGTGTATCTCATTCATATATTCAGTAACCATGTGTTGTTAATGTTGCAAATTTCGTTTTTGGAGTTGGCGATCTCGGCGTGCAGAATATTTGATCCAAATTAAAATACGTAGCTCGTACGGATGTGGCAGAAAGAAATTTTATATTGCTGTTAGACATTTATTAATTTATAGATACATATAAAACGATGGCGTGTACAAATTTGCAAAATTTACCACTATGAAAATATTTTCACATGCGTGCACTCGCACCAGGAAACAATTTAACAACAAAAAATAACGGAGGCTGGCCCTAACCAACACGGATCATATAAATCTATATTGAATACAATCTATTTTTGGATATGAGAAGGATATTGAGGAGTATTTTGCAGCAATAACAACAATTTATTCAATGTAGCGATGTCTCAGATATCTCATCTACTAAGATGCTCGCGACTCCTAAGCGGGCACTTTCAATGGGTTGGTAATTATGAACGAATTGGTATTTGTCTCATTGCAGGCTCTATCTATTTATCTTAGAGTCCTATCACTTATTATTATGATGTGAATTCATTTATTTGTCGATTGCGTGCGTGCTCGGGGCGAACTTTTACTGAAACTGTATGAGTACTTGTTATGTTTGTGTAGTTTGTTTTTTTATTGTAATTATTACTGAATCTATTATCAATATGTAATTGTATCACTGCTATTATTCATACAGGTGTGTTTTGCAAACAAAGTATGTTTTAATGATTACCAAAATTGTAATGTATTTTTAAGATTATATATTCGTTATACTAATTGAAACAAAAAAAGTTACTTAATCATCAAGCAGTATACTGTTCAACTGAAGATACAGATATTGGGAGATTCCTTACAATACACAGCTTTTTGATCAACATGTAAGAAGTTAGTGTCCATTTTCTTTACTTCTATGCCTAGAGTGGCTAGGTGAAGAATTATCATTATGTTTATGACATCTGCTTCTTTCATAATAGCTTCTCCTATGCTTCTCTTCTCGCTCCTTCATCTCTAGGTGTATTGGTTTTTTGAAAGGTCTATCTCTGCCTCCAAACCTTATTTGACCAGATTCTTTCCTTCCTCCAAAACCACCACCAAGTCGTCGCGGCTTCCATCCTTTCAACAACCGTTCACATTCAAAGTCAACAAACAATTTATTACCACCTAATTCAGTCTTGAAAGCTTTTTTATAAGCATTCTCTGCATGTGTTTCTTTCTCATATTCAACAAAGGCATATCCTTTGGAAAGTCCTGTCACAATATCTCTTACCAGTCGGAATCGTTTTATCTCACCGTAATTGGAAAAGTAACTACGAATATCATCTTTACTAGTTGCTTGACTCAGATTACTGACGAATATGGTGTTTTCTGGTTTACCCTTGACAAATTTATTGGGTCTGTATTCGGAATTAATTGCTCGAACAATTGCTTTGTCGTGTGGTTCGGTGTCAGTACCATCGATGGATCCAATCTGAATTGGATTATACACATTAGCGAATTTAGTCCATTCCTCCGGATTATTAGTCATATTAAATATTTTTAACTAAGTTGGAAGTATCAGGAAAAATCGTTTAGATCCGTTCAGACCGTCGTTACAAGCACAATTAGGTTAGACGTTATCCAACGTATTGAGTCAATAGAGGAAACTTTTTTGTTCTTCCCAAAGAACAAATCATTGCTACTGAAATAACATAATTTATTTAAAAAACGGGCACAATTATTATTTTTAAGCAATATGTACATAAAGTAATGTTTGAACAAGTATATGTTCTACTAAACGTTTACTTGTAGCTAATCCTTAGAAGTGGAACAGGGAAAGTTTTATACATTTACACTGAATAAACATCGGTATGAATCGTACGAGTGGTACGAATGGTACAAGTTCTGAAGTAATAAA
>JAODGC010041551.1:24755-59839 GCA_027574925.1 Ecitoglossa quadriceps | reverse complement strand
AGTGATTGTTATTGTTGTTACTGTCGTATTCAAATAATAATTTAAACAATTATGTAGACGATTTTATATGTACCTTATGTTAGTTTAGGTTTGTTATGGTTAGTTTGTCTAAAAATAAAGAGAGGGCGTGCGGAATGGTGAGACTGGCAGTGTGAACAAGAAAGAGCGGGAGTCAGAAGAGTGGTGCAAGATTATGCGGTCGCGGAAAAGACAGAGTTGGGAAAGAGGTTAGGAAAGCGCATGGAGAGGAGTAAGTTTGTGTAGCAAGGGAAAGAGGCTGTAAGAGTGAGAAATATAGGGACAGGGAGTAGAAAAAAGAGACAGACTACAATTATATTTTTAGATGTTTAAAAAAAATTAATTGTTTGGGCATATTTAGCATTTATTTACAAAGAAAATTGAATTGTCTGCTCTAGAATTAATTAAATCTTTCAAAAACAGCATAAAATTAACGAAACATTACGTCAAATGATAATGAGAAATAAAAATTTAATTTTGATGTTCTAAAGTTAATTTTTTATTTTATTTGAACAAACTTGGATTTGTTGAAAGCAATTTTAACTGGGCATTTTAATTCCCTTGAATTTATACTTAATAAAATAATATTGTTTACAAAACAGTTTCATAAATACCAGCCAAATATTTGTTCTTACATTTTCATCACTGTGTCCTCTTGAATAATTTATAATCCCATTATCGCAAAAAAATAACACCTTTACAAAACGAGCTATATTGTCAGTCTTAAAATCCTAACAATGACTTCACTCTGAAACATCTTCAAGTCCCGTAAAAATGTTTCACACATACTTTTCAGATGCATCACAAATAAACATCACACGATTGTTTCTCTTTATAATAATAAACAATAATTGTATAGCTGAACTTTGCTACAAATTCTACAAATGTGACCCAAATGATCTGAGTGGCTTTAAAATGGCTGGTGCTAATATTAAATGTCCTGAGGGCAAATTTTGTAATGCAAAGTATGAAATACCCGCAGATCAAACGAATAAGTTTGATTGTGCACCGTAAGTTGATCATACCACGCAAGTGAATGCAATCCATATGAATTTGTTGATGTTTAGTTGCCTGGAGAAGAATTGTCCATTCAAATGCAATTCCAATGAAACACTAGTGGAAATTGATGAAGAAATTTACAACTGCAAGAAGGATTACAAATGTAACAACGAACAAAAGAAAAACTGTGATCCGTTAGTATCAGATTTGTCATATTATTATTTTCAGAGCAATACATTTATTAAAATGCTTCAAATGTTTCGTTGATCTTGGTTATAAAATGTCTGATATTCAATTGGGATGAGTTTACTTTGACACTTCGTAAATATTTGATGTTGTAATAATGTTTTCATCATACTGCCATCTTCAGTTACTCATCATAATTTGAGTTTAAGCTTGTTAGCTGTAAGAATTTGATCTTGTTTAGTACGCAGCATCTGCGGTGATGTCGCTGCCGTCGGGAATTCCGCAAAGTCGTGTGATGATTTGTGACGTGCGTGCCTCCGATGCAAGCGCCACATGGCCACTGACGTCTAATGGCGACGAATCCTGGAAACTGTATGACAGTCGACACACTCCACCACCGCACAAACAACGTCTATTGCAAGTTACTCTCTTCGAAACGCATTCCATGCCTTATCATATACCATTGGAAGTTTACAAAAGACAACAACATACCGAATACGTTTTTACAACATCAAATATTCGATAAGTGTCAAACTAAACTCATTTCACTACAATAAAATGCTTTAGATGTATTCCTGATATTTGTGACGGCAAGGAAATTCAATGGGCTTGCGTGAGTGAAACTGAATTCATTTTTGATAACATGAAAGGGAAATGTTTAAAAGGATCTGTTTGCAAAAGGGACAATAAACCACCATGTAATAATCCGTAAGTTTATTAAATTATTCTTGGGTTGAATTTATACTTGAATTTTGTTCTACTTTTTAGATGTATTACATATGCTTCTAGTTCAATAACATCTGAAACAACAATTGGTCCACCATCAGATTTTACGGAAACAACTACTGCGGCTGCAACAATATCCGCTTCAATAATATCTACATCTACAATAAAAATAAGTACAGATTCAACAAATAAGGCTACTGTAACCTCAAAAGAAACAACAACAACTACAGCTCCTACAACAGCTAGTACAACTACAGTTGCTCCAACAACTACTACCAAACCCACAAGTACTACACCTCCATTAAGTAAGTTATTTTCTTAGATAATATCTTCTTAAATATATTAGGTTTTCTTCTTGTAGAACTACCAAATTGTAATGATGGTCATGGTGATACTAACCCTTGTAGACCTGGTAACAAGATTTACTACTTTAAGTGCAAATACTATTCTCCAGTTTGGTATGATTATGAATCTAAAGTATGTAAAGATATTGCCAGAGATCATGTTTGCATTGGGAGAGTGTGCTAGTCAACAAAAATTTGTTGCAAATGTGTCCTCATTGATGATCATTCATGTTATATAAATTAATACATTTTATTACGCACATCTTAAAATATAAATCTCCTACATGCTACTTGTCTCTATAAAAATTATAAATAACTTATTTACACTCCTTATAAACTGGGATTATACTGATATGAGATTACATGGAGTATTCAGTCGCCTCTGGTACTGCAGCGGCAATCAAAATACACAATCAATGCACATTCAGGAGAAGTTGTTTATGCACACTTCCTTAAAATCTCTTCACAAAGAAATAGAAAGGAGCTTTGTAAGAATTAAATGTTATAAACAAATCCTCCATGAACGTACAGTGTGTTGCCTACCCATGGACATCACACAAGTTTGAAAAACACCTTAATTTATGGAATTATGCACTGCATATCATTACAAAAATAATCCTAATACAATAGATCACCAAACGAATAAATACAATATTCAGTGTGATATAATTGAAGTGGATATTTGTTTTGCAGTTCCAACAATCGAAGCTAGTTGGAAGTACGCTGCGCTTTGCAGAATGATTTCAGTCGTGTTAAAAGCTGTGGCTTTAATTAATTGAGCCCTTGTGGTTCATGTAACCGTCGAAATGGCTGCTGGAAAGGACTTTGTCGATGGCTGATCGTTTTAATCGGGTGCAAGTTGCAAGCAATGCGCCGCCGAGAAGACACATGGCTACACCACCCATCGCAAGTAGTGCGGAAAACCATCCGGTTTTGATACATACTGAATTTGGATCACGATAAGCATCTAGGATGATATAATACATTAACACACAATTAAATCGAAATATTATTTTAATATAGTGTTCGACTTTGAATGCAGTAGGTTTGGCAACGTCGCAAAACAAATGCCAATTCGGTGTAGTTCGACGTTTCCCGCACGTCCGCCATACAGCAGATGAAGCAGAGCGACTGTGGCAGCCGGGGCGACCGACGCCACGCACAATCAAAGTGAAGCAACGCAAAAAGGCATCCATTTTGAAAAATTTGATAAAAGTAAGTGAAGTAAGTAGTTACGATTGATACTCACTGGCGGTAGAGTTCCGTTCGGCGTCATCCTCTCCTTCCTGCAACACGCGCAACGACTGGAATAGATTCACGTTCTCTGATAGCGACGAGGGCGATGCTGTTGTCGCTGCAGATAACCCGTCGATGGCTCGCCGCTTACGAGAGTTCTTGATGTTGCGCCAGTGACACGGTTGCGACTGCAAGGTATGCGAAAACGTTAGCGAAGACTACTAATTGGATACGCATCATTGTGTTTGCACGGCGGGCTGAAATAAGTGTAAGTAATATCATATCAATTCGCTGATTAATTACCGGACATCGTCCATGACACATCCGCACGTCGCACTCGATGTACAGCGCCGGCGAGCCGGTGAACCTGAACGTCTTCATGTATGCGAAAATCTGCGTTTCGAACACGCCACTATCGGACCACGAGCCTCTGAAGCGTGATATTAGTTTGTCGTCCACGGGACATCTGATGAATCGACACAGTACAATAAAGTAAGTAATTTAGTTTCGCATGATGTACGTACCCATATTCGTCAATCAACTGGATCTTCTTCGTGGCGCCGTTGTGAGCGTAGCAGTCGTTGACGACGATGTCGAAGCCGTCTATAAAGAAAAGGATATGATTTCTATGGAAATTCACAGGTAAAGCAGATATATGAAGCAGGTGGTATGAGTTTGTATTTATTAAATTGGTACCGTATTTGCTGCGCATGTAAATGATTAATGTTAGAGGATCTCCGACTCTAACAGGTCCTGTAACACGATTTCCTTGTGTCCCATAACCATATCGAATCTCCATATAACACTCTGGTGGTGTTAATGTAAAGACTACAGGATTGCCAGTAGCCACTCTGCAATGAATAAATCAGCAATAGTTGAGAGATGGAAGGTGAAAACGAATGAAGTCTTACTCAACGTCCAGGAAAGGGAATGTCACTGTCTTCCAGAAGTCATAGCCATATTCACAAGTCACTTTGAAGTGCTCATCATACTCCTCTTCAATTAAAGGATTGTATTGTACAGTCACTGTATTCCACATGAAGTTTTTCTGTCACAAGAACATCAGGGATTAAGAATTACAACAAGATCTGCACTGAAACATCTGATTTTCAAGACAGAAGACTTACAGTAGGTGATTTGCGGTTGTCTTCATGATGTGTATTCTTCCCCAACGTTCCGCATCTATTCAACTGGATGTAAAACTCGTAGTAGTCTCTACCAGTACCATTGATGTACATACAATCAGGGTCATATGCGTAACCTTCGAAAAGACATCATTATAATCAGGTCTCAGTTAGAAAGGTAATTATTAACTTCTTCTGAAGTTATTTTCATGCAGTTTGTATTCAATTTTCCGCTGGTAATATGCAGCGGAAAATCAAATCCAATAATTTGAATCAATCAACCATGATACACATCCACCGTTATTCTTGATACTGCCAAGTGGATGAAGTGTAAGTTTACACTATGGCTGAAGTAAGTAGAACAACGCATTACAAATATTTACGGTAAACATAGGAGTTGTTGTTAAACACTGAGCAACGACACTGCATTTGACTGCTTCGACATTTATATCTCGCTCCATGCTGAAGAAATATCTCAACATTTCGTAGAATTTTGTATATTAGATTAGCACTAACTAGTGACACCTACCTCATTATAAAACCAATCTATTTTATGGTTTAGGCTAAGCTATAACATATGATTTCTGCGTTATAAGTTGTAATTTGTGTGAATGCTTCAGCTCATGACAGTGACAAATTGGGATTATTGCGGGTGTACTTCAAGTGCACGCTTTTGTCAATTTGAGCGAGAAGTGCAAGACTAATTGTGATATAATTACCACAACGTGGCAAGCCCGCTAGTGTCAACTTGACAGATGAAGGCTGCATAGAAATTAACAACAAGATTAAAGCATTTGCGGATTTAAGATACATATTCGGAAATTGGGTTTAAGATTATTGTTCAACTTTAAGAGCATGAAAACTAAGTTTACCTGCGTTTGTAAAGCTCAAAAGTTGCTCAAAACTTAAATCACATAACTACAACTTAAAACTGGATAAACTGTACATTTTAATATGTTGGTGCGCTTTATTGGGCTTCGGTTGTTCGTTCTGTTACTTCTATCTTATCTATTAGTTGGTGTGCATTACACGCGTTCGTTTTCAATTCAACAATGCGTCATTTATTCATCTCTGCATCTGATTACGCTGCACAATGAGCGATCAAACAACTCGGAATGCGACGAGAGTGCCTCATAACGGATTATTACAAATGAATTTAATTATTACGTTTATATACCAGATATGTTATTATCAGATAAGTAATGATCAGATAATATGTACAACTATTGCGTTGCTTTGAAGCTTCAAATTTGATTTTGAAATTATCTAATCTGCTTAGTAATTTGTTCTTCGGCATCTTCTCTTAACTACTTTTTTAAGCACACTATTGTTTACTTCAGTGGCGTCTTCATTTCCTCAACTGTAATGAAAATAATGCAATCTCACCTGCTGAGTAGACGAGCCCAGTAAAAGATCCGTTGAAACCCACGCGTATTTTCATGTAGTCATCTTGGCACTCGGCCTCGATGTCTGCAAACGAAGTGTACAATGATAAAGATATAAACGCCAGTGATCATTACGATTGCTATTATGCCATTAGGAGTGCGTCTGGCTAGTTATACAATAGCGCGGGCGAGATAATGATTACGAGGCGAGCGACAGTTTTTAACGGTTCCTGGAGCTAAAGCTAAAATAAGTTGGAATACAGTTTCGACGAAGGGGCGCGTAACTGGTGTAACTGTATCCTTTGACGCATTACGACGGCGGTGAAGATGAAGGAATTCCAGATCCATTTCTTACCGTTTATCCTCGAAGCGTTGTCTTAGTATTACGTTTATTAGCGTGTGATTATAGAGGGTGCAGGTAAACTGCTTGAATGCCGCAGGATCAATTTGGGGGGTTTAAATGAATTCTAATTGGAAATTTTATATGAACATGCCTTACGTTTTATGATGCGTGCAATTATGCTTGCTTGAAATGTCCCTGTAATTATAGAGTTGCGCAATGAGTGCAAGGATGAAGGTCGTATAGTTTACAAAGTTCAATCTCTTCGCCGTAGACAAAAGAGCATCAGATGTATGTTAACTGAAACAGTTTTGAGATGGATGGTTGCCGGTTTTGCATCACACTAATGCACATTTCGTCATCGACCACGCATAATAGAATAAAAAAAATCACCGTGGTCGTCTTTGCACGTTACAATCATTCTCTAATACAATACGTAAATACTCTGCACTTGGAGCTTGCGAACCATAAACCAGCATCATCTTCATGTCTGCAATCCGCGTAAGTGGGTCAAAGATGGACTGACTGCGACGACATCAACTGCTCCTCTTGCTCAGGTGCACACGGCGAATAAGCATGTACGTTTTGTTTTCGTTCATTATCTGATCATCGTCGCTGGCTGGTCAGTGGTAGATACAGAATTCACTTTCCACCTCACCTGACCGGAACCAAACGACTTACTACATCTTTGCTTTACGTCACCGGACGTACTTTCTGTGCGAGCGAATGGACGCGTGCGTGCAACGCGAATAGTGTCATAATTATTAACACATAATGGACTCTAATCAAAACAAAGCCTTCGAAATTACTTAATTATTGGTATTATGGGTGTGTTAATGCAAATGCAACCCAATTGTTGGGTAGACCTAGAGGATTTTTGGGTAAACTGTTCATCAAACCAACCGGAACCGAATTTTCTACACTACCAATGTATTGATACAGTATCGAAAGAAGACTTACGTTGAACTCTTGTGGTGTTGAATCGAAATCGTCTGTATTCACGATCCCATGTATCTACAGCTGTGGTCAATCGCCAATCTTCGTCATCTTCATCCTGGCGTCTCAAGGGTGGCACTGGGACGTAGCCATTGTTGCTTTCGCCAATGAATACGACCTTCAACAATTAAAACAATCACTCAAATTCGAAAGCTTTTTTGCCATAAATTAAAGCTAAAATAGGGCAGAGACCTGTGATAAATGCACTAGTTACTTTATAGTTCTTCTGCGGCCTTTAGGTGAGACACGAAGTTGAAAGTGTAGCCCTAACGCTCTAGTTGGTTTTTATCTCGTACTGATTTTGCTCCTTGCTCGGAATTTCTCTAAGTTTGCGCACAAGTATTTTGGGGGGATTTTTACTAAATGTTATCGGCCACATTCTGCGATAGTTGGTAGTGACATGCCTCTACGTTGGAAATTAAAATCTTATCTCGGTATGTTGTAATGTTTTCACATCCAAAATCCATAAATAACGCCTGAAATATCTCTTCTTAAAATCAACTGACTGTGTAATACAACCGAAACGCATGTAATAACTAATATCCTCCAACGAAAATTCGATTTTTCACTTGGGTGAATATCGCGTTTTTTCATCTTCACTGCTTAGTGCAAATTACTCAACAACTTCATTTGTATTGCTATTCCAGTGAAAAATGGTTTACCCAACAGCTATTATACTTTAAACCTCACTTGCCTTAATTATGACTTCTACTTGTTTGATAAAGCTAGGAAATAGTTATTAATTGCTGAATGGTTCAATGTTTTGTTGTAATCGCACTGCACCAGTTTCTGCGTTGAGTGGATTTGCGATCCGATTGAGCGCTGGCAATGAATGCAGTTGTTGCTGTACACTTCCAGCTGACATTCTAATGTCACTTTTATGGTGGCGAAGAAAGACTTTCTTGTGGGCACATAAACGAGCGCATCGTGTGCGCAATGCGCACCGAGGAAGCTGCTGCTTATTGCAAGTGTTGCAAGTATAACAACTGTTAGTCTGTAACATTTTACTGTTACCGTGGTGTATAGTTATATCAGTGCTTTACGTGATTATTATTCTGAGTGATTTTTCATTATAATGTGGAGAAAATGGCATAAAAATAGAGTTGCCTTGCAATTTAAATGAAATCCAAATTGTATAGACCTCAAATCAGGAAGTTACTTCTATCCCACTGATAATATCTCTAAGAAGTTTGTCTCCACTGCATTTAAAATCTTAAATCACTAACTAATTGTCATGATAGCATTGTTACATTACCGATTCATGTTCGCTAGCATCTTGAGACAACGCTTCTCGCGTCAGATTCTTCTTGTCAGCGTTCGGCGGCCCTCGCCGCGATTGCGCCATCTTAACAGCCGTGTTGCTCGCAGCCATTGCTTGCTGTGCTTCATGTGTCAATACCTCCTCGCCGCCTCCACTAGCACCGCCGCCACTATCCGCATTGCGTCCTATTGCGCCCACGTCTACGCTGGTGCTGCTGCTCACGCTGTATTGCACTTCGGTGCTGGCCTCTTCTTCGTTTTGAGCTTGGGCACTAATCGACTACCGATTGGAAACAAAGCTGCCAATTAGATTCTCGCCGTGGTGTTGAGATCCGAGATTGGGAGATACTTACATGTGGCACTGTCGTTGATAGTATCAATATAACTAGGAGCAACTTCCGTGCGGATTGTTGCGTCCTCCTGGAATTGCGAAAAAGTTGAAGGGACATTTATTTCAATTGGTGCGTTGATACCATTTAATGTGGAGTGAAAGAAAAGTGGAAAGTCAGTATGCTTTGTAAGCAACTGGTACGCGTCCTTCTCTCCTTCGCGCACGACTTTACAAAGAGACCCTAATTGTATCTGAGACATGCTTCAAGCTGTAGATGTACTTGGCGCGTGTTGGGCTGATCTTGAACAAAATTGCGAGCTGTGTGAATTTCGGATTTGTCTCAAATCGTGAGTTGACGAAATGTCTGCGTTTTTGCACGGTGTCGCCGTGTTCTTCGTAGTTTAACATTTTCTAAGGAGTTAATGACGGCGGAACCGAGAGCCGTTAGAGCAGCTTCAACGGAACTGTCGACAGACCTATCGCCGAGAGTGTTGTCCTCCAAGACATTTACAATTTAATTTTTGTTTTGTAACTAAGTATGACTTATACTTCGTCGAATATCATCAAAAATATAAGAGGAAAGTGTTATGTCCACACTGAAGTTTCGCGGCGTAACAAATCCTTAAAATTGTTTCAAATTATGATAAAATATTATTATGAGAGAATGTCGCTTACATGCCACAATATGCTGCCCATCAGCTAGTTGCCTCTTTAGCTCAGTGGCAGAGCACTGGTCTTGTAAACCAGGGGTCGTGAGTTCAATCCTCACAGGAGGCAGGCGCTTTTTATTTATCCTTGTGTTTTATGAAATAGTGGCTCATTTAACGATCAGCGTAAGTTTTCCAAACTAATTCAAAACGCATTTGCCTCCTGTGAGGTTTGAACTCACGACCCCTGGTTTACGAGACCAGTGCTCTACCACTGAGCTAAAGAGGCTGCGTGCGCAACCCTCTAAAATCCAGGTATATAGAGGACCTCAAAAGCATAATCCAATGATCATGGTTTAATTGTTTATACTATATTTAAAAATATAATAATATATCAATTCAAGTCATTGTAACTTCATTATACTCTCAATTCCGTGCTATACGAGATAAAAAAATCTGAGCTCTAAATTTTAGTTGTTTGCTAGCTTATAAACACACCAATAATGCAATGCCGTTAACAAGCAGGGTAATCACTTTTAATTTTTTTGTAACGATGCTGACATTGCGCGCACGCCGCGTATGAACCTTCAAAATGTACGGGACATGTTTGGGACAACAACCAGCAATTTCACACCGTGTTACATTCTGGCGAATTGCTGTACAATGTGCGTGAAGTCATTGTGCTTAATTGGGAATTGAAAATCGAGCGATTTTCTATATTTTAATGGCAATCAATTTTCAATTGTTAGAATTAAAATAGTTCCGTTTTAGTACAAACTGGATTCATTAATGTGTATTTCTAGTAATAATTACACTTGCAGTTAGTGGAAGTGTGACATATTTGTAAAAATTGCATTCAGTCTTGGATGTTTCTTGAATAGTTTCACTGCAAATTGACACATAACGTTTTCTAACTAGTTACGCAACTTTGAAGTAATCTATCAAAGCAATAAGTTAATTTATTGTAGCTGCAAAATATTTGATAAATTAAAAAGCGTAGGAATTCGTAATTGTTATTCAACTTTCTTCGCAGCAGTGAAGCTACAGATTTAAAAATCTAAAAGTTGAATTATTACTACATCGCGTTCACTTGCCCGTTACATTTTACAATAAACACGTGAAAACGTACTATTCGTACTATTGTATACTGCAGTGTTATAATTAAATACAGTGTAAAATAACATTATTTTGCTTTGAATATCCGTTGAAAGTTAGTTATGTTTTGTAAACTGCGCATGCGTGATATGAACAGCTTGAATTGTAAATTGTGTTCATACCCCATTGAAAATTCCATGCTGGTGGAAAATATCAGCAACTTTTTCTGTATTCTTCACAGTTTTCCACTTTATCTTATAAAGTCGGAAGAACACTAGGTGTTCCTTTATTGTTATACATTTATCAACTACGGTGGCACATTTCTCTTTATTCTAAGAGGCTAAACCATCAAAGTTTTAATATTTATTTTGCACTATATCGAGTTGAGTTTTCAAAGTAAAACTTAAACTTGGCCTGTTGAGCGCGTAACTTTGTTCAACTGGATAAACTATGCTCAAGTTGCACTAACTTTACTGTCCACCGCGTGCATACGACTCTCGCGAAGAAGTGAAGAGGATTCGTAAAGTTGCGCCTCTTGGGGAAACCGCGGAGATTTACGCGAGTGATTCCGGAGCGCCATCGTCGGAGTAGATATATGCCCCCGCCAAAAACCGCCACGAACAGTGGCTTAGGGAAGGATCAAGAAGTGCTAGCTGTGTTTGTGTTAGTGTTCAAGTAAACTATCAAAGTACAACAAATAACTCTCGATTCAGGCTGAAGAGAAATGATCATTTAATCAACGATTTCAGATGGTTTTAGGGTTTTTCATCATTTTTTGAGACCCAATTTGTGCCAAGACATTATTGTTGCATAGAATGTCAAGGAAATTTCATCAACTTTTGAAAATGTTTTTGTTTTGTATTAATTATAATTAATTAACGCACTTTCCATTATTGAGTCGCTGTACTATAGCTTTACAATAATATTTTAATTTCCTTCAGATATAATTTCAACATTTTGCTAATGTAAATTTTTTAATTTACCTTCTTAACGCGCAATTATCATGACACGCATTCACGTGTTCTTTTACATTCGCATTGCCCAATTGTTGCATTAAACCACATTAACATTGTATCTTTACATACACTTCATATTCAGTAACATTGAACATTTGCTGCGTCACGATCGCCCCCGTTGTCGAAATCGAAATTTGCTGTCACTAATGGCACGATGTCACTTACAATGCGCGCGCGACCCTCATTTGCGTGCAATTAGTAGACTGTGATGATGATTGCCACATCTTCATGACTCCAAGCTAATCTCCAACTAAGTGCAGGAAGGTGAAAAACGATACAGGGAATCTCAAATTGTGTGGGAAATTGTCCAAAATACAATTTGAGTGTTTTTGAAAGCAAAAAATAAAAAGTGCTTATAATTTGAGATGTTGATGGAGTAATTGCATAGTTCCAATTGTTATTCACAAGGAACTTTAATTAATTCACGTAAAAATAAATGTTGTTTTGTTTGTTAAAGGAGAGAGTTTTAGGTGGGTAGTAAGTGTGGAAACTGGGAAAAGACAAGTGCCTTCTATGTGGTCTGAACTCACTACGAACCCTGGTTTACGAGACCAGTTAAAGAGACATTGCAGAGGGTTGCGTTTATTGATTTAAATTTTTGTAAAGAAATTAAGACTGGGACTCTTTGAAATCAATCCTCAAATGCAATTTTTTCAGCAAATATTTCCAACTCCCGTTATTCTAATCAAACATTCATGTATAAGTTCCACAAATTGAAATGACTATTTAAATAATTCGCCAATTAATTAACATCGCAATGAGTGCAGGAATACAGCGATTAATTTCACAGCAATAGTCTTATTACCGCACCTCATCACCGTTTTATTAAACCTCGAACAAACTCAAGCGCAATCGCAATAATGGCTGCATTCTATCCATCTCACTGTTGATGTGTCTATTGTTAATTAAAGAGGCACATAATTAGATCACATCATACTGACGCGTTTCCATCACTTGGGACACCCGGAAACGAAATTTGGTTTATTATTCGATTGTTGCAGCAGCTACAACCGTGGTACGCCAAGTGCATTATCATTAAGATCAATTTATGCACGTACACGACGTAGTCAGCTCAAGTTGTTGCAGAGTGGCTGCATGGCAGTGCATGTGAGGTTAAGTTGTGCGAGGTTATGTTAATGCTAAGCGAATTGCGAATCATAACAGTGTACACGACTTCATTGTGGTAGCGAGGCGTTGGGTGCTTTCATAGTTGCCGCGCATTGTTGCTCGCACTGCGAAGAAGGAGTTGATGATGATCGCGCGGCGGCGGCGGCGATGTCGGTGTTTTGACAAAGTGCTTAATGCGAGATGATTTTTTAACGCTTTATGGCGGTTGAGAATTGTTCTCTCATGTCAACGATTTTAATGAGGATTAGGAGAGGATATTGTTGGTGAATTGAAGAGAAATGGACACTTGGAGAATAGGAGACGAAGAAGCGATGCTTTAGGGACTTAAAAATTTAAGTTGGGATGAAACCACATGACCAATGGTCATGCTCGGTGGGCAACGTAGGTCTAGTCAACCAGGGAACGTGGGTCAATCGTATGCAGAACTTTTCGAAGTTTAATAGATAGATGATTTCCAAATTTTAAAAATTCGGAGATAAACTAACCTAAAAGGTAAACATGCCTACTGCCAACTTTCTGGCTTTATCATGGGTCTTGTAAACCAGGTCTCCTTACCTTCAATCTTTGCATGAGATAACCAATTCTATTCATAAGAATGTTAAATTTTTTGTTTAAATATTTTATTTCTATGAAAGTTATTCAGTTCCACCTATTCCCTGGTGGAGGAAGAGTTAATTTGTATCTTCTATTGTCACATGTTGAATGCCTGTGTTACAATTGTCCCAATCTTGTTGGTAGCCTGTGATCTGTTAGGAACCCTACCCAACAATAGCAACAAATATAGAAAGTACCCGCACGTCGGCAGTGAATTCGGCACGGTTTAATTGAATTTATCATTTCACGCTGGAAACCAATCGAAATCGAAAATGACATTGCAACAAACCCAAAGGACGCAAGCGCTGAGACCAACTTACGTCTAAGAAGCTCGTGGGATTCGCGCACGAATCGCAGTCACGCAATGACGATTTGAAGATGGAACCAACTAATTTCTTCGTCTTCACTTACGACCAGACAAGAATTAACTAAATCTCCGTTAGATCTAACATTCGCATGTGATATTTCATTCCAGCAAGAAAAAAACGCGCAAAGGTACACACAATATACATACAAATCATGATTGTTGATGCCACTACAAACGAACGTAGAGGCTACATAAACGGTGAGTGTGTCTTTGGGTAAATTGTAAATTGAGATCTGAATGCGAAACGTGTTACAACTGTTACAATCCATCAATTATGGTGCATTATTGTGCATTAGTACAAGCAGTAATATCTCGCATTGTAAGTAAATCGCAGCTTATCTGAGAGGTTTTCATTGCATGCAATGATAAAGTCGTGTGCATCTCAGTGAATAATTTGTGTACAATTGCACAAGCGCACGCTCTCAGCGTGGCAAGTTCAATTCGCGAATAGCATCGCGCAATTAACCGCAACATGTTGTAACGGGTTGGTGGAAAACTGCAACAATGGGGCCAACAAAATGAGATTAAATTAAATGCATTTCACACTCCACCAAAATGGGAAAAATGTTTAGTTTGAAGGCAGAGAATCTAATTTAGAACCGTTAAATTAAAAAGCAGAAAAACGTAAATTAACTTAGAAGGAGATTTAGGTAATTAGGACTTGGGTTTAATCATATTTTCAGAGTTGAAAATATTGCTGTGTTTAAGAACGTTAGTTTTACACTCCAGAAGAAATCATGTGTAGTCTCAAATCTGGAAAAAAATGATTAATTGCTGTATATAGTTTAAGTGTAATTAATCAATTACCAAAATATTTTACGCCACACTTAAATCTTTATCTATCCTTCCTACATCCCAACACCACAAATTAGGAGGAGAAAAAGGAAATTCTAAAGCGCTACAAAAAATACCACTATACCAATATCAATATAATTTATTTTTAACTTGATATAGTTAGGATTGAAATATACCTCAACAATTTGCAAACACGTCATTCTGTTTGCTTGTAAAATTAACCAAATTAGATGATAATAAATCATTCACAGACATGCACAATTGAACCCTTTTGTGGCGAGTTTACATTGTCTCACGTCGGCGGCCAGGCAGCTCATGACTTCATGAGCGCATGTTTAAACAATTTCATTCCCATCGAATTCCCGCGGCGGCGCGTCGCGGGGCGGCTGGCCGGATAATTTATGGCGTTGTGATTGCCACAGTTTTATTTATTCAACGTCTAGGGCACTCTAGGCGGCGCGGCGTGGCGAAAAACTCGCGGAACGAGAGCAAGAAGCGCGTTTTTTGCAGGACGCTAGGCGAAAACGAGCAATGCGAAATGAGATATTGCGCCGGCTTTCGCAAGTGCTGCGTCCTCCCGCAGTTAGATGATTTGTGTGTTGCTGGAGCACTACGCCATGACGTTATTGTTCTTATACTAAATGTTGCGAGAAAATCAATAGGAGACTTGTTTACGTAAATAAATTAATAAGTGATCGTGAAAACAACTACTAGCTACGCTCAAGAGAATCACAATTATGGTGATTATTTCTTTTAAAACGTGGAACTTGGAGAATTTGGTGGATTCGTTCGTGATTCCACGAGGACGAAGTTTGTTTAACTATTGTAGTTAATTTCTAAAATGAAACTCCTAGCGAAGAAATATAAAAGTGAAATGCAGCGTAATTACACGTTTATAATAACGGCGTTGGTGCTGCGGTAATAGCAGGAACATAAAGTAACTCAAAGTGCGCGTATTGCACCGCAGCGTGCGAAATCAGAGCGAACGCATCGCGACGCGCCGATCTTGCGCCCCAATAACGCGCTCTGTACCCCGCACTTAGCCGAAGAACTATTTGATATTGACTTACACTCAGCGGCTGGCAATTTCCTCGGCGAAGAGCATAACTTGGAAGCGATATAAATAGCTGGCGTGTTGGAGGGTTTTACCCTAGTCCTCGAAAGTGATTTATTTCTATTGCGGGTTAGGATATGCAAAAGGTTTTGTAACAATGGTCAAATAGATCATTTTTATCTGAAAGACTGCCAATGCTAAAATGACTTGAAATATTATATTGCAATGAGTTTACTTTGACACTGAATAGTTAAACCTAATAAAAACATTTTTGCTATGTTGCTTTCTTCAGTTACTCATCATACTTTTGGTTTAAACTTGTTAGCTGCATGCATTTGATTTCGTTTAGCACGTAGGATCCGATGTGATGTCGCTGTTGTCGCATGTGATAATTTGAACCGCGCATTCTTGAAATCTGCGAGAACGCACGATAATTTGCGACTTTTGTGCTTCCGACGCTAGCGCCACAAAGCTACCGACGACTAATGGCTACGAATCCTGGAAACTGTATGACAGTCGACATTCCACCACCGCACAAACAACATTTATTGCAAGTTATTCTCCTCGAAAAGAATCCCATATCTTATTATATACCATTAGAACCATTGATCTCTAATACAAAGTCCAATTCAACTGTACAGCTTGCACAAGCAATAATAAGCAAGTAACATCACATCTTTCATCTAAACTAATGTAAATCAACTCAATATGAGAAATATAAGATACTCTAATCTAACACTAGTATAACCACTGATTTAATACATTAACCAACGTACAACCTTACCTCTCGAGCGAACCAATGCAATTAATACAATACTAACTGTACACATCTTGCATATCAAACTAGTATAAAACATACATATGCACTAGTTCTTCAATAAAGGACGCTAAAAAGCAACTCTTTCTTGTACAGTAATAAAATACCGATATGAAAGCCAATAACACCTGGATAGAACATTCTAAATTCGGGAGAGAGTAACTAATATCATTGTTATTAATAATTCTTATCGCTTTTACATCTGTTTTTTAGAGTGTAGGGGTATTGCGGTGTGTGATTGACACAACTTGTTTAAAAATTTTAATAATAGGTTATAATTTCTGTATCATGCACAGATTTAAATTGCAACAGCTACTTCCAACATTTAGAGATAAATAATTAAGAAGGCGTTCTTGCACTTTATATCTTATGAACATTATATAAGAAACATTTTAAAATCCGTGTCAGAAATTTTTGTCTTCGTTAAGGTTGCACATTGCATCGGAAATTCGACTTGGCGCAGTTTTCAAAATCCACCCGATGTAGATATATTGATTATATTTTTCAACAATATTATGAATTTCTCTACTGTTGATATAAATTTCAACAGGTAAAAGCATCTCAATCTCGTTCGTAATGATAAGTCGGTTTGTCAGTCATATTAAATTGTGTACATTAACGGGATTCGCAAATATATTGAAATATATTATCAACCTAAAGAGAGTATTTGCTTGGCGTGCGCACAATACAACGCAACGGCATCCGAAATGGTTGAATTTCATCAACGGTGCGATTTAAATGCGAATCATAGATGCGAATGAAGCGGCTCAAACGGATAAGAACATTGTTGATTGCATTATGGAGTGCAAAGAACAGTGTGAAGCGTATAAAGACGGCAACGGCATCGCTATAGACTTTAAAAGTCAGAACGAAGAAGACGAGGACCGTGAGGACGTCCGCCGGCCTCGCAAACAACACTTTACTGCCACTCAATTGCTGTTATTAGGTTTCGAAATAACAATATATTGAGTTTATCAATGATAACAAGGGAAAACAACTGTAGCGTGATTATTTTTCAGTGCAGGGAGCTTTAGATATTGAATTTGGATTTCAAAATGTAGACAACCAAAGATACACTATCACCCGAATTTGGAATTTATAGCATTTAGTTCAATAATTATTTTTAATGACTTTGCCTCATTTTCCCACATTCTTCTTCCAACTCATGCACCAATGCATATCAGTCAGTCATCTGTTGTCCAGCACATCTTCCAATAGTGTTCGCTATTTCTCATTGTACACCTTGCATTCGATTTCAGTACCACACATGCATCGCATGCACATGCAATCATTATTGTCAGGAGCAATACGCGTCGCTTGGTGAGTGAAAAGAGTACAATATCGTTTGGGTGCAAAATGGAAATTCTTCGTGCCGATAGAGCATCATCAAAATTGCATACACACGTTGATGTTATATACTTGCTGGTTGAGCGACAATTGAAATGCATAAGGTTAAGTAATTGAAAGTATTAGCGTTCTGCTTCAAATTGTCCAGATGCGCAGGTAATTTACATAAAAAATTACTTAGGAATGAAATAAAGCAACTGCATGTATTTATTCACCTGGGAAAATATCTCGAAACTTAATAAAGCACTCGATATGTAAACTTTGAATTTTGAAAAATGCACCAGTTAAAGGAAGGGAAGAAAGGCAACAAATTTTATGACCTTAGGAACCTAGACCTCGATTTAACAACCACCAAGAGTTTAACAATGTACATTGCTTCTAGTTTATTACTTTTACTTCATTTTTTAAGTTTTCTATTATCAATACATAATGAAATAATTATCAAACATATTTGTAAGTCGACAAATTGCATATTTTTGTGTTCTTCATTCAACTCAGCTGTATACATACTACTACGACTAGTCATAATAGTCAACGATTAGGTTGTTCGTAGCTTTGAAAAGCCAAACAATTTGTAACCGAATTTGCTAGCCATTAATTGTCGGAAAGTTGGGCGCTCTTGAAATAATGGGAATTTTACACTATTTTAAGACTGCGAAGCGATTACTACATGTATTGGCATGTTATGGGCAGCAGCAAGTAACTGGATCTTTTACAGAGTCAATAATTGTTGACAATTTTTTGCTGACTTTACCTTCCAAGAAGAATTTAATTATAGCCGATTGAAAAGTTTCCAGGTTAATTTGATGTGCTTCCTTTAAAAGGAGATATTGTTGGAAAGGTGAAAAATGACTTTATGTCTTAATCGAGAATTTGATGCGATTATTTACTAAAGAATTTATTATATCATACTTGTGTTCTTTTCAAATATTCTCATCAAAATAGAGGAAGTTGTGCGAACATTTTAAAGTTATGTACTGATTGAGCTAATCTCGACTGCAAGTCATTCCAAATCACGTTCTCTGCCTGTAAACAATACATTGCAATGCAATGATTGACATTACACAAATCAAAATTTCAAAGTGCGGAGAGGTCAGCGCAATCGTGCACCCACGAACAAACACGATGACGGGCGCGCCATAATCAAACTCGAAGACGCCTCGCAAGGTCAAAGAGGCGATATTTATTATTGCGTTTATTACCTCTTATTAGTTGGCGTATCGCTCTGCTGCATCTAATGCGATCGTGATTAGAGCTTGCACAAAAGAGAACAAAAGATCTGTCGGAATCGAGCTGAAGATGCGAGCTTAGAATCCGTTGGCAACTTGCCAACATATATTCTGTTGGTTTAGTTGCTAATAATTACTACTTGTGATATGTTAGTGTTACATCATTGCATCAAAGAAGTTGTGTCAACACAAAACGGAAGATGACTTATTATCATGTCACATTGTCAACTAATCTTGTTCATTATCAGGTTGTCATTATAGTATTAATTCCATGGATGTACATTTCACTAGAACATGTTGAATGTGCTGCACTTGAGCATCTTTTCGCCATACATTTTTGCGCAATGCGTCGGCAACCTTAACCCAAATGTAATTATTTCGTTTTGTGGCTGGTTAATTATTTAATCGGCGCTTGGGGATCTTAATTAATTAGGTATTAGTCAAGTGCAGAAGCGGGATGGGTAAATTTACGCTTCTTTGATTTTTATTGCTGCTTGAAATCAAGACGTAAAATGTGAGCCATTTGCATAGATGAAGGAATATGTTAGATAATTTTTCAAAATGTACAAAAATTCTAAAACTCAGCGAGCAGCCCTACATTACATTACTGCTCACTGATTTACACGATGTTTCAAATGACGAAAATAGCAGCAAACTGAAATTGCGATCTTTGGGAGGTTTTCCGAGTTTTACTAGAAAACAACGAGAGCCAAGGCTTACCCCTGGTGGGACTCGAACCCACAATCCCCGGCTTAGGAGGCCGATGCCTTATCCATTAGGCCACAGGGGCAGTTGCACCAACCACCCCTGTTTGCTTCCATTAGCTTGTAGTTATCTCCCCACTATTTCACTTGGTTGAATCAATATCAAACTTGGCTCATTTCAATCCAAATTTTTTTCGGTTTCTAGATATGCATTTCTGTTCACACCTCAATCTCACTTGATTAACCCTTGTATTTATCGCTACTCTCTTTTGTGCATTTTCATGTCATAATTTGATATTAGTAGTGTTGAAAGTCTCAAATTATCCCCGCACGATTTCATTCAGTGTTCTTTGATTTGGAACATTGGTTCATCGTACACACGCCCCGCATAAAACCGTATTCAGCTGTATCTCAGTCTTCCGCAATCGCCAGCATTTTTCCTACATTTTCTTGCGCGGATTAAAGGCGTGGACAATCAACACGCTCAATACTTCAGCAATCTAACTGGTCATTGCGATGGACCTGCAATTTTCCCATAGCTGCACGTCAAAATCTGTAACTGTGTGCCGCGCACGCAACTCGCTAATGTTTCAATGCTGTTTACAGAATGCTGCAGCGCGAAATGGACAGGCAAATAATGTAGCGTGCTAGATTTGGGAAAAGTACACTCGATGACAAATTGACGTGGAAATCAATTGGTTAGATGGCTGTATTTAATACAACATGGTAGCTGAAGAAGAGACCGTCACCATTCCACTGTAATGTTGTAATAGATGCAATGGTCATTGCGCATTGAGCTGCTTTTGCTAGACTAGCTTTGTATGGACGTGGGCCGACGATTAATGAGGTTTGCGTGTTGTTTCTTGTCACACGCTTGAGTGGTTGACGTTATGGATCGAAATTATTAACGCATTAATCAAGGTATTAATCTTGGTGACAAAAATTACACAATGCATAATTGAGAAATCTACATTTAACTATTGCAACAACAAAATGTGACAAGAAGATGCTGTTTTGATGAAGTTACAACTTCCCAAATATAATTCACACCTACCTTTGACAATGTCTATTTATACAATAAAAGTATTCACACACAACTTGTTTTTTGCTTGGCCTACGATGATGAATCGTGAGAATGGTGAAAACCCACCGCTTACGTTAGATGCGTGCCTACGATGATCTTTTGCTACCTTTTGCCAAAGAAGCACAAACGGTAAGCGAGTCAACACGTTCTGCCTTCGTTTTTTATCATGTTTTATGTCACTTTATTTCCCAACAAGTACCTTACCTGTCCACGCCACAGCCAAAGGCTTGTTGTAGAAGACAGAAGATGTTAAGCTTTTGCAGTTTTTCTTGCTCTTGCTTGCTGCGCTGCTTGTCACGGGACGACAAGAGTAAAGGTGGCTTGAAAAAGCGACGTATTTATCACACGCGTGGTGCCACATTGCGACAAAAGCGAAAATGATGAGGGCTCGCCGGTAAAACGAAAAGTTACTTGTTATAATTGCGACGTGTTTGGATGAATCACATTTGCTTTAGACTCGTTTACATGCTGATTTTTCAAGAAGGAGAAGAGGACTGTACTTGCACTTGAAGTTTCATGTAAGATATTCGTTGGCGAAGATTAATAAAATGAGGAAATACATTAAACAAATTACACTAGATATTTTCCCTTCAGGAATCGAAAGGAATGCGTAAAAAGTCTCAATGTAAAAAGTACAACCTTCTTCACTTGCAATATGCTTGCAATGCATTTTCTACACGACGAAAAGTATGAATTATAGGCCATTTTAGTCCCTGTGCGCGCGAGCACATTGTTCATCCTGGACGAAATCACTATGATTTGTTTCCTATTTGCGCAAGTACCTCCAAGCACCTATTGCAGTTTCCTCATTTCGCAACAAATGGGGATCACCACGGCCAAAGATTTGATAAGGCTAGAAAAATCCGCGATTCGTTCCATGGGTCTATTGAGAGTCTTCGCTGAGTATAGCACCGCGCTTATAAACAATATACATCTTCAACAAGTCCTGTCCTACCACGATGGAGAATGAAGAGTTTACACGGGTACTCAACAGATTCCGACGCGAGTGGTTGATGCCTGTGGTATTTGCTCATCCTCCTTTTCATCAACAGAACATTATAGTTTTCCCATCCCATATAAATAACAACTATAGCATCAGCGCGGCGCAATGATGAGTTTGATGCGTTTGCAGAGCAGAGTGCATTACTGGCGGAGTTTTTTGCAATCGTGGAGTGTTTCTTGGGTTTGGATGGTTTATGGAGGATTGCGCAATCATGGGGAATTAAAATACGGTGGTGATAAGCCATCTTGGCACGGTAGGAGTGGTGTAAAGTTTTAATTCCTATTTTGACGCGCTGATATCACGCGCTTTGCGATGAGAAAACGAAGAAAACACCAAGCTAATGGTCGTGAAGAGGAAGGTTTTACGGAATCGTGTTGGGAACCTTCTTTTGACGTTTAGCTAATCATCTAGGGTCTTCAAAAATTCTTGCTGACCGACTGAGAATCGTAAGAAGCTCACAAAAGGTCCAGACATCAAATGCCTACACCTAGCAACGTAAATTTTTCCGTTTGATTCAGATAATCATTGTTTATTGACTTTCGGTGGTTGGATACCAGTTTGCAGTTTTGGTTGTTTCAGATCTTTGGATATTACCAACACTTTGTATGTAATATACACACATTTATTTTACAATTTTCCCGACACTGGCTCTGCAATGGAACAAGATCAAGAAAGCTGCGAACCGATGCAAAACGCAGCGCCAACACATTATTCGCCCATCATCGATTGTTACGGGACCATTACCACATTACCACTCGGGCGCTAATAACAAACAAAATTATCCGCCGTGCAGCCACGCGCGACCCGCTGTCGTATCGTACCAGGAAGAGGTGCAATAAGACAATGCAAATGAATGATTGCAATTCAACCATTCGATCAGCACTGGAATTAGTTCAAAATGCGAACAAACGGGTTCTAATCCACACGTTGTGGTAATAGGTTATTGGGTGTAGTTTAATTAAAAACGGGAGTTTATTCTCCCAATCCGAAATTATTCCATACCAAAGACATAGAGTAATAATCTTGGAAAAGCATAAACCACCGAGCATCAATGTATCCAATTAAAAAGTGAATTAGAAATGTCAATTATGCGTGAGAAATGAAATTCGTTAAGTATCTCAAGAGAGACATAATGATTGCATGAACAATTGTTCTTCGCATTCAGAAAGGATTCTGCTCACCTTGCCGCTAGCACTTCTTCAAGATAATTTGCAATATGTGACCTAATGTCATAGTCATACGTAATGCGCGTAGTAAGCTGCGACAAAAAGGCGCAGACAAGAACGGAATCATCAAACGAAATGATGATGCATCGGGGTGCTATGGCGCCGATACCATCGCACGCGCGGTGTGATATTAATTATAGATACGACGTACCTCAGCGGGTAATTAATGTAATGACGGGCCTTTGTTCTTACGCGCTCATAACACACCCCCGAGTCATTTCTCGTTTGTAATGAGTGCACAGGCTGAGAGTCCGAGGAGTGGAAATGCAAGAAATAAAAACTCAAAGAGATGAAGGAAGGAAATTACTCAGAGGGTAGAAAAACAAAACACACACACACACACCAAGATTATGGCTTAAGATCATATTTCTTTAACTGCTTTTATTTTATCTGAACTTGGTATGTTATAGTATGTCTTTATTTTTACTTCCTTCATACGATCGAGGACTATGTACTTAAGGACTTGTACTTAAATTATTTAAATAGATAAATAATTTAAGTCGCTATGCTATTTGAAGTATAGTCGCCGATGTAGGAACCTCAAATACATCACTTACATTTTACAACATAATATAAATAATAATCTATGCTTGCTTACAAGCCATGAATATAACCTCCCGATAACCTCAATAAATCCCCAAATTAACAAAAATTCACAACAATTATAAATACTACACCCACTACATTATGACAAATAGCAAAATAATAAATTATTCTTAACAGGAACAAACCTTCTGTATAAAGTAGGTAACTAGAATTTACTAATAGTAAATATTTAATGGAGATAATATGTTTTTCAATTGAGCGGTTGAGGTTAGAGTATCCGACCATAACCTCTTATACTTGTTGCTGACTGTCCCATACAAGGACTATCTTGTAGTAATAGTTTACTACCATATGCGGAACCATTTCCAGATCCACTACTACTCGAGAAAAGACTTCGGGTATAATAGGGCATAGGTGTTCCGGCACGACGGGCTTTGTATAACGCAATGGCTGCGATAATGACTGCGCAGATGAAGATAAGGCCCAGGATGCAGAATGTCAGCGCCATTTTATCAGGAGAGACGCAGAATGTGCGATCGCCTGGGAAGTACCCAAAAGTTGCTCTCAAAGGGTCTGCAAATATCAAATTGGAAGTTAGTAACGCGAGGTTTCCTGAAGGTGAGGAAGTTGCAAGTAATGGATCTACAGCAGAGACTAGTGTTTTAATTTATTAAGCTCGCCAGATGGTTAACAGATTGAAGGCATTATAATGGATCTTACAATGTCATTCAATGAAGTAATTGCAACGAAAAGCAGGTAAAAAGCAAGAGAGTTGATTCATTTGAAGATTTTAATTGCACTAGCACGATATAGATGGATCTGAAGGCGTCACACAATTTCGAAAATGCACTCGCGACCAAAGCTCGCGATAAAAGCTCAGTACTACGTGGTAGGAATAAAACAGGTTGATAAAAATTCGCACAACGTGTAAGCGAAATTGACGCAAACAACGCAAATCGCGTCAGACGGCAACGCAATCATAAGCGCCCCCTCGGCGTTGTCTTTTTTTCTGCACTCCGGTGGTCTCACTACCACATCCTCCACAAGAATCAGTGCATCGAAAGATATCCAAACACGGACGTGCACCACGTCCATAAATCAAACCACACGCTATGCGAATCAAATCAAATTACAAATTAAAACCAATCTCGAAATCAAAGCAAAAAATATTACCGACTAATTCCAAATGTCCACGGCTTGCATTCAACTTCTTTCTTATTGTTTCCCTTTTTTTTCCTATTTTTTTTTTTTTACGGAGAACGACGTTTTCATTCCATCACGATAATGAATTGTGCTTCGTACGTGCAATTATTTCCACCGCGCGCGCGATTGTAATATTTATTGAATTCTTTCCGCCATGCGGAAAGAGTCTTGTTGTTTTGTTGTGAGTGAGGTTTGAACGCTCGCGAATCGTGGTAATAAATGGTTTGGCGTGGCGCGACGTGAAGGCGGCGTGGCGGCGGCGGCGGAGCTCGAGAAATGCGAGCAGTTACTTTGATCGTGCACGGTATCGATAGCGCCATTAATCACACCGCGTAATGATGATGATAGGTAACTATTATCGGTTTTACGTTGCAAACGGAAAAATGCAGAAGGAACAAAAACTGGCGCAACTTACAGTGGCGAATGGAACGTTAAATCTTTGATAAAAACATAGTTAAAGAGAAGGGAATTGCGGTGGAATTTATGAACAAGTGCTAAGAAATATTCAAGGAATTTTAGAGGTAAGAGGCAATTGCATACATTGTTATTTGGGTTGCCTACGTAATGAAACTATGTGGTGTGGAAAATGAACGAATTTCGTTCATTTTTAAGCTTAAAACTATAGTAACATTCGTAAAATTTATATTCAAGTATTATATTTACAAAATAAAGTGCTGACCTTATTCTTCTATCACCAAAAGCAACAAACAATTTGCGGAAAGTAATGTGTAACCAAAAATAAAAGACAGATGTGTGCTCATTTCGTGAACTCTTTTTAATCCACAGTATGAAAATATATACAATTTACAGTCAAGTGCGCAGGAAACAATTGCATTCATAGCATAAAATGTATTAAATGAAGAAATATGTACAAACAAGTGCAACAACAGTACAAAACATCCCATCTTGAACTCACCTCCAGTCATCTTGTCTTTCTCCCTTTCATCCAACTCAATTTCAGGTGCTAGCACCACAACACTATTGAACACTTCCAGTCTATCCAATACCTCACCCTCTTCACCAAATTGCTTGCTTGCAAATTGTCGACTTATCCGTGTAATATTCCCACAATCAAACTAAAAATGGGCAGATCTTGGTTACAGGCGGCACTTCTACGAGGGTATAGAAAACTTACAATTTCGCAGTTCTGGCGACACAGTTGCATCCCACAGGAAACATGTAACCTATCTCTATCGGGAAACTTGAATGCTACAAATTTAGCGATAGCTTCTTGATGTCTCATCATAAATATAGGTCGAACAGGTCCTTTTAATAGTTCAGGCAGGAGTCCTTCATCCACAGGACAGCCATCTTCATCTAAGAGTTTCTGTGAGGAATCTCCCAGACCATCATGTGCTATACAATCGACAACTTTCCAACCAATACCAACTGGAATCAAATTATTTTATCAGCATCAAGTTAAACAGCCCGATTGGTATGGTGTGCGTTAAGTTGCATACCTGGTAAGGTTGACTTAACCATAAGTAAAGCTTCCTCTCCAACTTGGAGAGCTTCCTCATCATCGTTAAGAGGTACTATTTCCATCCATGCTTTGGATGCCCTTAAAGCTTCAGTTAGTTCTACATCTGCGTGGATGTCTTTTGACCAGCCTTCATCTTTCATCCTTCCAATTCTACAAACACGCACAAAAAAAACCTTGACTTAGCTTCTCCTTGAAAAGATTTTTCTTTTCATACGAAATACCTATGGTTATTTTGATCAAATATCTCATTTAGTAAAGCATCCTCCATTGGTTTGCTCTTCACAGTAAACGCATTACTGTCTACCATGCATCTTACAATCCTCTCCTGGTCACTGATCTGTCTCAAGTGTTTATCTTGTTGGACAACCAACGTCACGCTGTAGTACATCTTCCCTTTTTTATCTACATCCTCGGTGTCTTTACTTAACCTCACACCACAGCCAGATGTAGGCAAGTGGACTGACACTGAATTCTTCATGGTGCCTAAAAATTGCACAGCATCAATAACCACTTCTTACTCAACACAAAGTAAGAACATTGCTTACCAAATGCTCGACATTCTTGCGAGAATTCCTTGGAGAATAATATTCCTTTAAAGGGCGAGTCCATCGACACGGTGACATTGAAACTGGTGCTGTCACATGAGGTGACAATTTCAGTGATTCTATTGATGGCAATCGGGAGATTGCGGCGCACACTTGGTGGGAACGAGGCACACTGCACATTGCCGACGATCCAAACGATGAGGAGTTGCAGAAATCGCGTGGACTTGTTATTGTTGGCGCTCATTCTGCAAACAAGGCGGATAATTAAGTTGTGAGCGTCTTGGCTTGGCACAAATTGATAATTGCAATTGTGATTATTTACGATGCGAAGACAATAGGAGTCGCTCTTGAATGCCTCATATAGTGTAATTAACTATAAAGAATAAATTATTAAGAATCCGAATAATATAGAAAATGAAAGGAGGAAAGGAGCTAGAAATGGAAGGTTTATGTAACATGGTCATACGAATGAGCAAAACTTGATAAAATTATAACTTTTTGAGTTTAGAACAATTGTCCCTTGTTCCTTCAGCTAATCTCAGAAATTAATTCAGTACACTCTTTACCTTTACATGATCAATCTCTGTTCTCACAACATTGTAGAGTAATTAATTGAGTATAATCCGTTTTGTATCAATATTATTACAACAACAATGGTCCTGCTGCGTGGCCAAGGACGCGTGAAGAAAATGCTGCAATGTCTGGATCACTTCGAATCTCCATCACTTTGATTTCCGCGCTGCAGATGCATTCCGACATATTAGATTTCCTCTGCCAATGCATTCCGGGCTGATGTACGTTATTTATGCCATTACATATTAAGGCTGCACACGCGCGCACAAAGAAATGGCCCCTGATTAAAAGGCACTCGCGATTCCAAAGCCAAGAGCACGATGGTACCGCTATGCTGGATACTCTACGCTGCATACACTCTCCGACATGGGAAGAAGGAAGAAAGAGGAAGAAATCAGTCGGTTGGTTGGCTGGCCAACGGTTTCTGCACGATTTTTATGTTGCAATTTATATGCTTTCAATTTGTTTTGTGTGGTCATGCACGTGGAGAATGGTGAATGCACAACGTGTATTGTCAATAACACAAAAGGAAGGAGTGGACAGGCTACGCAGTGAGAATGAGGAAAGAATTGATTTGTTGCAAAGCCAATAGCAGGAATTAAAGCGGAACTTGAAATTGTATTTGGCGAACTTGTATTGGACTCAAGCACGAAACTAATGCCGTTTATTTGGGTACTATATTTAGTTTCTTTGCAGGTTATGTACTAATGTTGCGGGCATGACGAGCAATAAGGAACGTTTGGCTTATTAATTGCAAAGAAATAACAACATTTAGTATCAGAAGACAACTTGTAACTTGATAAATAACGTATGGATCTTGTGTAGGTCAATCAGCAATATTTGAATCAAATATTTCGTGTATTCGTTTGCAAGTTTTTCGCTTGGTGCAACAATGTCTTGCAAAGTCATCTGTTTTCTTCCTTCAACATCAACTTTTTTTATGTACACAAAAAACTAACATTGAATGGATTCTGTAATTACAATTCACTCCACTCTCGTAACATCTGCAACCTATTACTCATTTTCTTCATCTAGTTTTAAGATTATTATTACATCCTCATCACCGCTTGAAATTAATCGTGCAATTTATTTCCTCCAAAATGACAATGACTTACAATAATGCCGACGTCATCGTCGGCATCGTGACTTGGTAATAGCCCACATTTTTTGCTTCCTGCTCCGTTACTGTTACTCGCGCATTGCACACAAATTATGATTTTAACCGTTGCTTTCGTGTCGCCGCAGCTGCAAGTCGACAGACGCGTAATGCCCGACGTTAAATTAGTGAATTTTTTTTATCTTGTCAACACACCGAATTTATTGCCGCGTGAATGTGTTGGCAGGAATGTGATAGGTGAATGTGACCATCGTGTATTTTATTAAGTAATCAACGGCATTGGGTCAGTGTGATCAATGCCAAGGCCGGTGATGAAACGAATCTGATGGTCATTTAGTATCAGCGTATATTTTCATGCGATTTTTATCTTGCCAGTTAGGATTGAACTTGGACATGACTCAGCTTGCTATTAGGTTGTTAGTTGCTGCAGTTGATTAGAGTGATTAAAGCGATGAAATTGTACGTGTGATGTAAGTAGGTAACGTGCGGTGATTTAATGATGTAATTACTGTAATTCCAGATGGTTATTGAATTGTGGAGTAGAATGTCAGTGTGGGAGTTGATTTTACTGGATTTATTGAGGGTAATTGATTGAAATGCATGAACTTTCTTGAACTTGACTTGCTACAATTAAAGTCTTCTGTAATAAACATATTTCCTATTTAATAGCATGACTTTAACTACTACAAATTGTTCTTTATGCTCTCATTATGTCATGATTTGATCAACTTTCTTGGTTCCCATTGAGATCCCGTTTTCAGTTCCATGCTGCACCAAGTCAGCTTCTTACCTTATCCTATTACTCGCAGAGTAGGAGTGCGTATAGCTTAAACTATATAACTGTGAAATGATAATAACTGTGCACGATTTGGTGTGTAACAAACAAATAAGAAACTCTCTGCTTTTATCGCTCGGACATGATGACTAGAATGGTACATGGACGTGCGTACACATAGTCAACCCATAGATTTATTGATCTATTTGGATTTGAACAACTTACACACGATATCTACACAATCAACAAATAGTTGATATTATTGTCATCATTGTCAAAGAGGTGTTTAAATCGGATTTCAACAAATTAAAAAACTTGTTGATATGCAAAGGCAGCAGGATCATATTAGGAACAATGAGTTTGAGAAATATACCAAAAATGAATTCGTTTCCCTTTAACTTCATTTCCATCCAGGATACATAATTAATTTGAAAACCACGCGCGAAATTCAAATTGAACGCTGATGATGAATTGTTTGCATTTGGCAGTAAATTAATTAGTTTAACAATGTGAATTCTTCAAAAATATAAGTACTATATATATATCTACATTAAATTCATCTTGTACTCATGCTAATAAATTAAATGTTAAGTAGTATGAGTATAACCTGCTTCAAGTTCGCAGAAATTATTCTTCTTGACAATGGCATTGACTTCTGTGCACAACATAACGCTAAACGGTAAAAAAGAAAGCACACCTTCTTCTAATTAATAACTGAATTTATACATTCTCTTCTCTCTTAAACTGCTTCTGTTTAGGCATGCGTATAACACAACAATAGACATGTATAAAACAGAATACACTTTCACTGCTCCTATGCTAGGTTTTCCACTTTTTCGAACTGAAGTGTAGAATCAACATCAAATTTTAATACGATATAAAGTGTTCATCTTTATGCGCATAATTATATTGTTTGCATGACATCCAATTCACATCACTCTAAGAAGAAGAAGAAGAACATTTGAGTTGACTGTGGGAGGAGATGAGATTTACATCATCAGAATAGAATAGAAATGTGCTAATTGAATCCGCAGGAATTTTAAATGAATTATTAAGCTTAATAAACACAAAATGTAAATTACTTTGAAATAATTTGAATAGGCTTAAAGATGTGGAAGATCTTTGACTTGAGTTGAGTTGGCATTTAATGAAAATAATTTATTAGCGAATTCTGTAGATAAGTGTTAATTAGAGCGCAAAGTTGATTCTCCTTGAGAAGGAGCTAAAACCAATTAAGTTTTAAACAATTCACAATCAGATAAGCCAACGTTTTTACATTCTTGCTATTGTTTCTCTTGTACAAACCATAACGATTTGATAATAATATTTATTATTTCTTATTGTTTAATATCTAATTTAGTGCGTTATATGTTTTCTAATGTTTAACTAACTGAAACGAATTCGATTGTTCGTGGTAACAATTCGATGTTTGTGACAATCAAGAGAAATTTTGATGAATTAAGATTACGTCAAATTGACTTTTTCATATTAGCAACAATTACCAATTCACAAACGGTCCAAGTAGAGAGCAGACTGCTGTGTGCTATGAAATGTGCAGAAAATTTATGTTGATTTATGTTTGGAGGAGAATTGAACGATTTGACTGAGAACGTAAAGAGAAAACATGCAAATTCGATCTATTATTAAGAAACGTTGAAACTGTAGGGAAATGTACATAAAAACGTATGCAATTGTATGTCTTGTGGTGGTTTACAACAGTTTACATACGTTCTGTGATGTTTTGAAATGTAACATTACGTATCTGAATCAAGAGTTAAATCGCAAATCACAATTTGCTATAATAGACCTGCTGAGGTAAATAAACTGACAAAAACTAGATGACATACAAGATTTACTCATATCTCATGCATTCAAACACTTGTTCTTGGGAGACAATAAAGGAATTCGTTAAGATTGTCTTTTTCCCATTTGACAACTTTTCAAATGTACTTGTACTTTCGAAAAAATGACAAGTGAAACACCAGCTTAACTTTCATCCATTACGATCATCCACTCTTAAACCGGACAATTTCAAGTTTCATACATCATGCACTTCATATTAAACCCATCCATTTCAGAAATGCCACGATCTTTAATTGCTGCGTTTGTAAACGACTGTCATTTCCATTTACATTCTCATACTCATCCCAAAAGCCATTAGTCAAAACTCGTCAAGAACATAGGCGTATATTCATTGTCAAGGAAGTACAGCATTTCAACATTCACTAGTCTTCATCTACTCTCCTCCTCTCCTTCTTCTTTGGATGAAAATAAAAGAAATATTCTGCCATAACTTGTGGTGCGCTTCATACGTAAACATAAAATTAGAGAATTTAGAAGATTTCACAAGGAAACAAATCTGAAATCTCGTTGCAGACCGACGGCCAAACACGTATTGCGTAAAAATTAGTGCGGAAATTGCAAATCGCTGCAAACACCCATAAGTACGAAAGCAGAGAGAAGTACGTGCGTTATTTTTTACCAGCGCGTCGGTTTACGTGCATAATTCAATTCAATTGTTGTTATTGTTGCTATTATGGCAATCCAAAGTGATGTTTAGAATACACCGTTATGCTGCGCTTGCCTAAAATTTCAAGTTTGATTCATTCAAACCGATTCGATGGATACATTGAAATCAAATTTCATTTGAACAATGTGAAATGTATTCCATTCTATTCTGTGTAGTAGCTAAATGCAAACACTGTAAAGCAAGGTCTTTTATGCTAATAGTGCTAAAGGATTGCGTAATGTTTATTTTTGCGTTGATGTTCTTTGTGTGTTTTTCAATATATTTAGATTTGCTGCGGAGATAAGCAATTTATTTGCCGCTTGCAATCGAAATAAATTAACAGCGAGTGAGTCTTGAGTTTTAAAGTTGAGTGCGTTGCGCATTCTGCTGCAAGTTGTTATTTGTTATCATTTATTTAAACAATGGATTAAGGTCAGTGCAATGACACTGCGCATCAAATCATGTATCATCATGCACCGATGCATTCAAGAAAAGAAAAAGTATGAAAAGTGTGAAAAAGTGAAATTTAGGCTAAGTCTGCTTTAATTCGCGATTCTTTTACTTATAAACTCACGCACAGAGAGGAAAAACGATTTCTAAACGATCACAATTATTGTGCAAGTTGATTACTCATTCAATTATTCAATTAACTCTCAATTGTGTGTATAATTAATTTACAAAGTGCAAATAACAAAGGCTCTCAATACACAATCAAAGCACAAACAATGAAGGAAAATGTACGCGTGGAAATCCATGTTCATAATGGTAATAAGTCTAAACAGAGCATAAGGCTGATTGTGAAAATAAAAAGATTTTAATTGTGATATCTTTATACAGCAGGTAAAAAACAATCGTAATGCATTTTAAACGGATTACATCATCGTAACGGTGATTTCAGCAAGCAGAGCATCTTATATTGTCCATTGCTCATACTTGTGTTTCATGCAATTTATCATGTGATAGCCTGCTTTAAACCCGACACGACTTCAAACAAAGACATTACGCACACCACAAATGCCGCATCCTTAAGAAAATCAGTTGCCTGAAGATTTCATTCTTTGCTTTTCATTCGTTGCATTTTTATTTGTGCCTAGCTTTACAGAAAATACTAAAAGCACAAATTTGCACTTGTGATAGAATTATATACGAGGGGTATTGACGTTCAGCTTCTAATCTAATTTTAGTTTTTACTGTGTTTTCTACACGTGGATTCCAAGTTGTATTTATTTTTTGTTATTTCTGTTTGATGTGAAAACCCAACGATGCATTTCAGCAGCGGGCCGCAAATGTTCAATGTTTGTCGCTCTGCACCTCCTGTAGTTCTTAGAAAAGTACAACGAAAGCCATGAGTACCTGCGAATGCTGCAGAGATACTGCACGACGAGGTGCAGCGGGAAGTTCATTAAAATGCTTTCATTAACGTTAATAATCGCTGCACGCGCGTTTCTAACATAATAGGGTTCATCGCTTCCACACATGGCGCAATTCCAAAGACTCGAGACGAACTTGAGGAATGCGATTAACCAATTCGGCTAATGTGCGCAATGTCACTGAACAATCATAACGAATACTTGTATTAACTTACTTACTTGCTTACGTAATCTTCGTGTTGCTATGCCAAGACACGTTTTAATTTAACCAACTCACAGATGATCCCAATGGTGATGACACAACTTTGCAATCATTTATTCTCCTCCACCGCCGAATGATTGGTTGCTGGTTGCTGATGAACCAAGATTAGTTCACCTTGAATTGATCAAACTTGATCGATGTCCATCTGGCTGATCATCGGAAGCAACATGTTTTTCTTGTCTTCGACACCGTCTGTTGCGGTAGGTTGAGTCGCAAGTCGCGCACTTGGTAGCACTGAGTGAGTTGCACCTCCTTCGATTGTCGACGCGGATTTGCGCCTTGTGCGGTGCTTCCTTACCTTAAGACTGCCCAAGTCTTCGGCAGACGTAAGTGAGGAGCAGTCGCGAGTGTAACAGACAGCACAAGTACAGTTTGCTTACGGGACCCCGTGGTACGCGAGGAAGCACTGAGTGTGTCGATAATTAATTTGGATGCTTATTTTACAAGCATTTTGGTGCACTTACATGCTGTAGAATGAGGATAGAATTAATCAAGTGGAAGAGGAAGAGTGAATAATTAATTTATTCACAAACATAGCGTATTCTATAGTTTACTGCAAAATTAATTTGAGTAGATAAATTGCTTACAATTGTTACAATATTGGGAGATATGTTCATCTATTTTACAAACATTTAAGTACGTTCAAATTAAATGAGGAAAAGTCTGTATGGTGCAAGTCGTATTGTGGAAATGAATGTGTTCTAAGGTTTGGTATTGAAACTAATTGATTATGTAAAGTAACAATGTAGTTGAGTATGTGTTCCAAGTATAATTGTGATATAAAATGTCTACAAAGTTGATACATTATCATGATATTAAGATAAATGCATTAAATCGGTATGTTAATGGACTATTTCAATAAATTGCATTAAAATGTGAGTATAAATGCAGTTTCTCAGTCATATTCATAATTTTGTAATAAAATAATTCGTCAATTTAGATTGTTCCAAGATATTTGGCAAATCACCACAAAAATAGGAAATAATGAACAAAGTTTCAGTTTTACATGTTTGATCTTTTGTCTTCATTTGTCTTCACTGAGTAAATAATAAAATCTCCCCAGAGGACATCTAAGTCCCTTATCAATAAAATCTACTTTCAAAATATCACATATGCAACTGTCCCAATTACAGAACAAACTTCAATTATCAAATACCGTGATCAGATCAGATCTAAGCACTTTCTTCTCTATCAACACTAGCCTCAGTCTTCGGATTCCCCAACAAACGAGGCTCTTCTGTTTCCTTCACGTATCGACTACTGTAAACCATCAAAATGGCTGCTGTTTTCACGGTGATGAAGCCCCAAATGCAGGCAATCAATAGGTCAATCCTGCCGGAATCTGCAAATACCATTCAAATCAAATTTGGAAATGAATTAATAGTAATACTCACATTGATGTAATAACAGGTAATACACTAGATGGTAGACAAATCCAGTAAAGCCCAAAGCGAAAATCATGAATGCCAGCCAATAAAGCTGGGTCAATTCGTGCTTCTCATACCACAAGGCCAGTCTTTGTCGCTTATGTAACCAGTTAATGTGCGCAGTCACGGCGCCCATCGTGGCTGAAAATACATAAATAATTGGTATTTTGCAATAAACGATGTTAAGTGCAAAATAAAGTAGCAAGTTCAAGATATTGTTTGC
>JAODGC010041551.1:0-24655 GCA_027574925.1 Ecitoglossa quadriceps | reverse complement strand
AATACATAAATAATTGGTATTTTGCAATAAACGATGTTAAGTGCAAAATAAAGTAGCAAGTTCAAGATATTGTTTGCGGCCTTATTTACCTAAGTATTAAGCCAATGCGTATGGCCCGGCTAGCTCAGTCTGTAGAGCATGAGACTCTTAATCTTAGGGTCGTGGGTTCGAGCCCCACGTTGGGCGCTGCCTTTTTTTTCCGCCCCAAAATACATAACTATTTTATTAACCTACACCACGACTCACCTGTGACAAATCCATAAACTGCAGCCGGATAATAATGCATTAACAAAAACACTATAAACGCAGTGAGCCCAGCAATTGTATATATTGTACTCACAATATAATTCATTTCTTATTTATAGTTGGTAATTTATGTTGGCTATTTTTTAGTTAGTTATTTTTTTATTGCAACACTAGTTGAAGCACTGACCGTGTCTACTCCGATTAGGATTATTCGTAATTAACAAGACTCTACGGGTATTGCGTTCCAATGAGCTTTAATCATGAAGTTTTGCAGTGTTAACAAATTGATAACACTGCGACGCACTATAGTATTAAATATTTGCGGAATACGACTTTATACAAATGCGGGAACGTAGATTACGTCTTTTCTGCTTTTTGTAGACGTATAAACATGTTCGACACGTTTCTTTGGTTTATTTACAACGTCCACCTTCGTTGTTTGCATTGGTGGAAACTGTGAATGTCAGCTGTTGCATGTTAGTGGAAGAGTTGATGACTAAAGCGCTACTTCATTTTGGAATTGCCGGAATATGAATGTGAGGAAGAGATAGCAATGGAGTGGAGTGAAGATACACAGTCATTTTATTATATATAGAATGGCCGAAAAAGAGGAAAATTTAAAAGATATATAAGGATGACAATCAAATTTAGGATATTTTTTTAAGATTATTGCTTGATATATAAGCTAAATATTTAGTATCGGAATTTACTAGTTTAAGTTAAGTTTTTGTTCAAATGTAGCTTAAAAGCAAAGTTTGTTTTGTTGTTGAACGTAGGCAACTCTAGATGCATATTATTCAAAAATCAAATTTTGTTTCTCGTAAAAAAATTATTTACTGCACAGGTAACTGTAATATTGAAGTCAAGATGTATTATTAGTTTTAAATTTTGTAAACTCTGCTTCATTAGGCACAGTCATAATTACTTCCTCAGCCTGAACCAGAACGTGTTCAGGCTCCTCTTTATGCACCCTAAAACAAATTAAAGTTAACTTGGATATATATAAACTTTTTCCAACAACCTACTTTCCAAATAATCGATACAACCATACAGATTTATAAATTATCAACAATGTAATTCCAATAACTCCAAGAATAAAGAACGACAAAACAAGTGCAAACGTCCAATCCCAATATACCAATTCAACCTCTAAATTAGGAGCCTCATATCTGTGAAAACCAGCTTCCTCCAATAAGTTAAAATATCTTTCCCACATTAGTTTCAAATGTTTCCCTAATAGTTCGTACCCCTGGTAGTAATCTTCTTTTATTACAACTGGCACTGCAAAATTGAGAATGACACATTTGTCATTCCCAGGCCATGTGATGGGACACCTGAGTAAGTCGTCTATTTGGACATTGTTTTTGCTGAAACCATTAAAACCCAGAAATATTGTAATGTGGATAAATTTACCAAGAGTACTAATAATTGAGCGTACGTGATTGGATTCCCAAGTTTCATCCCTTGATCTTTACAATATGCGGTCGCCATCTTGGAAATTGCAGTCCTTAACTTGTTCAGAATTCCTGAATTAAGATAATCTTCACCCTTTAGACCATAAAGTTCAGTTTTGTAATGAATAACATCATCAGGGCCCGGTGTAGGAAATGTTGAGGATGGAATTGGTAATTCCGTTGTTGTTACTTTTTCACTTCCTGAAACATGCATAATATAATCTCCAATTGAATAAAATCTCTTCAGACAAGAAGCACATACCATAGGCTTTATATTTCAATTTAAATTTTCTAACTGGTAGCTTTTCTTCATCAACTATTCCTTCTTCAATTGGCTTTGCAAGATTAAACTTGATGTACGTTTTGCTACTAGATATGACTATTGGTTCTTCAGTGATTGCTTTCTCAGTCAAAACTAATCCAGTAATTTTCATACCCATATCAGAGTCTCTTTTAATTAAAAGATACTCACCATTCCCTGACAAAGTAGTTAATTCTTCTACTTTTATGAATAGTTTGTATGTGGATGGTATGTTTATTACGTATTCTTTTATGAGATATTTCTTTGATTCCAGATACAGTTCATGTTCTTCTATATCATTGACGTTTATTACCTCTGGATCAGCTGAAAATTAATGCATGAGATGATTAGATGTTGAAGCATAAATTGGAAAGTGTTACCTTGTTTAGATTGTGCAAAACGAAGGACAACAACAAAGAGCAACATTTTCAATACATGCCAATTCATTTTGTAGTGGATGTTAATGATACTAATCTGTTTTGCAATGAGATCATATCTCTGTGTTATAGTGGATTGATAAATGATAAAATAGAATTGATAATAGAAATTATATTCTACGTGTACTTGATGAAATTGTTTTATGTTTGGTGTGAGTTTGGTTGCCTATGTTGGACTTTATGAACAAATTAGCACTAATTGAATGAAATCATCTTTTTAGTTTGCATAAAACCGAATAAATAAAACTTGACATTATTTGTCAGCTATTTTAATATAAAGTCACATTTACGTTGCATTTATCAATTTTATAAAACATGTCTTTGTTTCTACCCATTCTTTTATTCTTGCTAATAATTCCATTTGTATTTTCGATGGAATACATAAACCTCTCCATTGAAGACAAAAAATTTCTTTTGGATCAACTCCCGAAACGCCACCAGCTAAGCATTCCAATGCAACAAATTCTGAATCACTCCCAATTGCCTGTTACAGATGACCGCAGTAAACGACAGTACATGATCTTCCACCCACAACAACAATCCTATATCCCCCAACCAGTCCCAAACATCCCCAGTTACCAACTAAATCTCCCAATTATAACACCAATGACTCAGCAGCCTTACGTATTGGTTGCACCACCTCCAACTGACGTGAACTACATGAATCAGATTCCAACTAGAGGTGTGTATGGCTCATATGGGTTTACAACGACCGAACAAATGATTTGGGATATGAATGGATTGCACAATCAGGTGAATCACTTCCCACCTACCTTAGACAACTTGGACTTGGATGATATAGTTAATAGTGCATCGTTTGCTGCGTTTACTTTGAAAAAGGGTGCTTTGAGGAACACTGTCGCGACAACTCGACCATCCGTTGGATCGGTTGAAAGCATCCAGCAGCCAAGAGTCACGAAAATTGAGCCTACATTGGCGCCTTCTACTACAAGAGAAGATGGAAGCACTTTTTCCACTGATGAGTTTACTGCGCCTACAGTTAAGGTGCAACAGATTCCAAGATCTGTTAATTCAGTTTGCGATAGTATTATAAAACCCACTCCTCCATTTTGTGATTTAAAGCATGGAGGAATCGATAAAATACAAATCACACCTCCGATGTTTATTCCTCCAGAAGCGCAACCACCGCAAGAAGCTCAACTAGACAGTGACATTTCATCTTTCCTAAATAAACCTGAAAAGAATTTTCAACTCTCTGCTTACAACCCAGCTGAATGTAGTATTAACAAGAACGCGCAGAATAATGCAATCAACAATCTACCTTTGCAAAACTCACAAATTGCTGAAATTATCCAATCTAACACACCAACTCAACCTCCTACACCACGAACAACACGACGACGCACTACAACCACAACCACAACAACAACAACTGCAACAACGACAACAACAGCAGCAACAACATCATCAACAACAACAGCCCCTACAACACCAATACCAACAACAACAACCACAACACCAACAACCATAACACTATCAACAACAACAACTCCAGCAATTTCAAAATCACCCTCCGACGCTGTTTTAAGAGACAAACTCACCCATATTTTAGAACAAGTTGAGAATATCAAATCAACTAATAATGCTTCAGGTATCAATGAAGGTTTACCTTGTTCAATTGAAGGTACTTGGGTGTCTTCACAGGCTGGAAGTGGATTTCACATTGAAAGGAAAAGAGCAACCAATTTAAATATTCCTTTGGTGCCTATTTCTTATGATGGTTTTATGAAGACTGGAGATTGGCAGGTGACCTTGTCGACTCCACTCTCTGATGAGGACGCAGGCGTCTTCGTGCTGACTGCTGTAAGACCTGCCGATTATAATATGGCGACTTTTACTGGAGAATGTAGGACTTGTAACAATGAGGAGGAGATTACTGGGCATTGGTTAGTGGTTAAACCAGCTGAGAATTGTGATGAGATGAATCGAGGAGAAGACTTTTTTGGCGACACATGGAAGAAGTGCAAAGGAAATAAGTGATTTGTTTGTACGCAAGAGCTGAGGTAAATAATAAGATTGCAAAATGAGGACTTTAACACCATTAGTAACAAAGTGAATGATCTCAAATTGTATTTGTTTTTGGCATCCATTTACAAAGTTATGCAACATATTATTGCAGTGCACATGGTGTGACTTACGAATGAAGATCATTAAGAGCGCGTCAACAAAAAATAAGTGAAACTATCCACGGTGGAAGACAATGACAATAGAATAGTTAGGCATAGTTAATCATCAACATGTAGAAATTTTTCTAACAATGAAGCCAAGCAAGGACTATAAAAACTGTAACATACATTAAAAACTTTTGCAGTTTCTTTTCAATCATTCGTACCTCAAACTCTCAAGCATGGTATCATTAAGTTCAAGGGGCGTTTTCCTAATATTATCAGTGTTTGCTTTGGGTGCAACTGAAGTTGGAGCGCAAGGTGCAGGTTATGTTGAAAGACAGTTATTATGTGCTTTGGATCAATCACCTTGTGATGCTTGGGGGCGTCAAGTTAAAGGTATTTTGTTCAAATGATTTGGTTTTTTTAATAAATAGTTCTATGACAACATTACAGCCGCATTGCCTGAAATAATTGGAAAGAACTGTGTCAATTGCAATAGAGCTCAACTGCATAATGCGAATCGTGTGGCTAGATTTGTGGAGACAAGATATCCGGATTTATGGGCTGCTATTGTTCAGAAATATAGTCAACAGCATCAGGAACAACTAGAGTGGCAATCTCCACAAAATCGAGACGATCAGGATACACCGAATCCATTTTATAATGTGGCATCACCGGAAAAATGATAGGATTTCTAAGAAGAAGAAAAACTACCAAAGCAAAATAACATATGCTTTAGTGGCAATTAAAATAAACCAAAAAATATTTCACATATGATTTGGAAAGGATAGTGCAATATGATTTAATTTGGTGTGATTTAGTTCAAACGAGTGTTTATTAACCTGTTTAGGGGTTTCTTCGTATCCGGTTGCGGAAGCTGCGCATGCGCGTATTTGAATTTCGCTTGAAAACTATAACTTCAAGGTCAATATCTCAAAAAATGATTCATTTAAGTTGCTGCAAATTTTAACATATGCTTTTAGTGCATTCTTAAACTAATGGAATAAATTTCAGATTTATTTTCTAGAAATTCTAAAACTATATTTTTCTAGGGGATTTTCATATATTTTAGGGGCAAATTTAAACTTACGCATGCGCAGTTGTGCATTATAATTTAAGTAAGGTAGGGTTTTGAATAATTCAAATACAGAAAGAATGAAATGCTTTGCAACTAACTAGTCAACTAGTAGCCAAACCCACAATGTTATCAACTAATCTCTACAATCTGCGAGGATTATAATGACAAACAATTAGCAAATACGCCAGTTCTTAAAACCGTAACACTTCCCCTTTAAATCAACAATTTATTTCAGTTGCATCTTAGTGATGTATACAAATCTATTAAGTCAGAAAATTGTATATCTATAAAAATTGTAAATGCAACAGTTTTAATAACTACTCATTACATAAACACATCATTGCGTGAAGTACACATCCTTCTTAAACTTGGCAAACTCCTGATCGTCTAATAGTTTATCAGCGCGTTCAATGTCAGCATTAATGGCCGTGATCAACTCATCAACAGTATCAAAGTTCCTCTCGGGACGTAGGTATCCGACAATTCCAATCTTCATCTCTTCCCCATACAAATCCCCATCAAATTTATGCATTATATGCGTTTCCATCGACTTCTCCGTGTTCTTGTAGTACGGATTCCATCCTATACTCATAACCATCTTGTACGTGGCTCCACGAATCTGCGCCCAACCAAAATAGATGCCGGTATTGAACGACTCCGGCAGTCGCTTGACGGCCTCCTGATTCAAATTTGCAGTTGGAATCCCAAGTTGCTTGGAACCACGGCCGAAACCTTTGATGATTACGCCTTTATCGAAGTGTGGGAGGTGCATTTTACCTGATTTAAATGAAAACGAATTAAATTAAAATATATTGGCAAGCTTAGGCTACACATGGAATGATATGGCGTTTTGTGGGCCAACAAACATGAACGACGCAAGGTAAAGGTTAACAGTTGTTGATGCGGCTTACATTATTGCAGGTATGGGTGGATCATAGACTTTACAAAACACTTGAATTGTTTGCTGTCGAAACAGCTGGCAATCCCGATTGCAGGTTAACTCAACAAACAGCCGCATATGATGGCGGCGGCGGCCTTGGCCAAAACTTGTCTAGCCAGGGCTAGAGCTAGTACAACTTCTCCAACTATTTACTATACAAACGGGTATTGCAGGTATTTCAGCACGATATCAATATTTTCGAAATCGTCACTACATCCCAGAAATCAGAAGTACTCACGCTGTCGTCAGCTCGCCACCTGCAGAACACCGATGCATCCACAAGCAGAGAAGGTACACAAACAATCGTTAACCCATTTGTTTTACGATACCTTCCATTCTCTCGCTATTTATAACCGCGATGAGGCACAATTTAAAACACCGGTAGCGTCGCACCTTGCAATGCAGATAACAAACAGATAAGTCTCTATGCCCATGTATGTAATAGCGAATCATGACGTGACACTTTGCACGCCTCGCACTATTTACTAGCTAATCACCAAGCGGCGCTAACAAGTGAAGTCTGAATGCGTACAAACTCTTTGAAACAACTCTACATCATGTTGTCTAGAATTTAGATAGCTTGGAGTTTGGGAGAAATTGTGGTTGCTGACATTTGTAATATGGTTGTAAATAATGATGGCATATTAAGTCAACGAGGCTCGGATAATATGAATTAGACCATGTGAAGCATAGCGTTAAACCATGTGTGATATTGTCACATGTGTAGTGTATTTGTTGCAAGCTATATTGCGACAATTGTGTGCTAAATTTAAAACATCGAAGCGAGTGTGCAATCAACATTGTTAGCAATGAATAGTATCGTTTAATCGAAATAACAAGACACATACATGTTGGGGGAACAAGTGAGTGTGTTACATACATTAGAAAGATTATACACGTTAATAACGCCAAAGAATTTACAAAGTTCTGCCAAAAAGCCACTATTTAAACGTTATAAATGTGTCTTGAAAAAGATATCGATTGGTATCGATTATATCGATTAAGAAGAAAAATATCTAAATGCGGTAAATTCGGCATCATGTCCTTTTGACCTTGACACGAAAGGACTATAAATGTTACCATATCTATATTACCTCGAAAAGTTTCAGAATCAATCCACTTAGATTGATTAAATCATTGATAAGTGCGTAATAAACTATAAACAATCATTTGCATTGTATTTTACGGTTGCTGTTGGACATAAATGCAGCAGACAAAAAATTCCTGAGGTCATTAGGCAATGAAAGAAGGAATTCTCCACCAAGTACATGGAATTATTCAATTTTCTGTTCAGAATAATAATGAACATTAAATAATCTATGAAGTAAACAATTCAAGGTTCTAGTTCATTGGCACGAGTTGTGATGGAAACTTTATAATGCCAGTTTTATAATAATTAGTCAAAAACAAATCCATAAGTAGAGTCATAACATAACTAGAATTCAGTGTTAATTGCATATTTCCATTGTGAATTGAATTGTGTAGTTGGGTATTAGGCACGTGTATTTAGGTGAGAAGATAAGGGATCCAATCAATATACATGAGTAAATGACGAAGTTGTTTTGAACGCATTTTAGGCATTTTTTGTGAATTTTTCCTGTTCATAATTTGACAATTACCACCAACGACCGTCGCTCCTGCATATTTGCTTTCTGTCCATTGTATGCGCGGATTATTTTGAAAATGCGCTGATAAGACTCGCATGGTTTTACTACAAGTAACATGAAAATGTTCTAAACGAGTGTTTTAATTACGTGCTTATCTAACGTCCCGCGCACTTGATGATATATAAGTTCAATCGGGCGGCCCTCTCGTCTGTTGCTTTCTATGCGCCGGGGGCTGCTCATCAAAATCAAATCGGAAAGCACGCGCGTGCTGTGTCGGACCACGATTACATAAACTATTGCATATTAAAATCAGTGTTTAACGAATTGAATTAATTTGTTTGCTCATCGTGTTGCTCACACATTGTGATGATGACCAGTTTATTAGATCAAGTATGAAGAATGGGGACTTTAATATCAACTACATACTAGTTTCATATATTATCTTTGAAATGTTCATTAAATTGCATAATACTTTAGGTCAAAGGACACTCAAGATCGTCCTCAAGTTCACGCGAATTTCGTGAAGCAACCAAGCAAGATGCGCTCAATAATCTCAATAAGGAGTTGAACAAGTTGACGGAGAAGGCACCTCTAGCTCAACGCGACTTGGTCCATAAAGAATTGCAAGGATTCGCTGATCTTTTCGAGCGTTTCTTAGCCGAAGAAGGTCCTTCAGTTGAATGGGACCGCATTGAAAAGCTTCCAGATGGCGCAGTGCGCAATTACCAAACTCTGGAGGTGCCCACCACTGATTTGGTTCATCAAATGTTGCAAAAATTGGTTGTTGTCAAACTTAATGGTGGTTTGGGTACCTCAATGGGATGCCATGGCCCTAAATCAGTCATCACTGTGAGGAGTGACTTAACTTTTTTGGATTTAACCGTGCAACAAATTGAGGTATGTTGTACAACCAGTAATTTAATTGTCGGTTGTTTACGTACTTTACTTATCTTAAACGTATATTTTATTAGCACTTAAATAAAACCTATAAAGTCAACGTTCCGTTGGTCCTAATGAACTCATTCAACACGGATGAGGACACTGAGAAGATTATCAGAAAGTACAAAAACCTCCATGTTGAGATCCATACTTTCAGTCAGAGTTGTTACCCACGTATCAATCGTGAAACCTTGCTACCAATTACAAACAGTTATGATACTGAGAATGATGGAGAGGCTTGGTACCCACCTGGCCACGGTGACTTTTACAAAAGCTTTCAGAATTCCGGGCTGCTGCAGAAGTTCCTAGATGGCAAGCGCGAGTATTGCTTCATTTCTAATATTGATAACTTGGGAGCTACTGTGGATCTACAAGTATTGAACATGTTGCTCAATCCAGCAAATCCTTCCAAGCATGAGTTCGTCATGGAGGTAACTGATAAAACACGCGCTGATGTTAAAGGTGGTACTTTAATTCAGTATGAGAATAAGTTACGTTTGCTGGAGATTGCGCAAGTACCCAAAGAACATGTGGACGATTTCAAGTCAGTGAAGGCGTTTAAATTCTTCAATACAAATAATATTTGGGCTAAACTTAGTGGTAAGTTAAGAAATAATATTATACAATCGATGGCTGATTTATCGATTTTTTTTGTAATAGCAATCGATCGGGTTTTAAACGAAAACACTCTCAACATGGAGATCATTGTAAATAACAAAACAATCAAGCACAAAGGCAACAATCTTAATATAATCCAGCTAGAAACTGCTGTTGGTGCTGCCATGAAAGTCTACGAGAATGCTACTGGTATCAACGTCCCTCGTAGTCGTTTCCTCCCAGTCAAAAAGACTTCTGATCTTCTGCTGGTCATGAGTAATCTTTATAGTTTAAAGAATGGATCCTTGGTGATGTCCCCTCAACGCATGTTCCCCACAACCCCGCTTGTCAAGTTGGGAGATAACAACTTCTCGACGGTAAACGACTTCCTTAATCGTTTCGCCAATATTCCCGATTTGATTGAGTTGGATCACTTGACCGTATCTGGTGATGTCACCTTTGGACGCAGTGTTAGCTTGAAGGGCACTGTTATCATTATTGCCAATCATGGCGACCGAATTGATATTCCGTCTGGGGCCTTGTTGGAGAACAAGATTGTTTCGGGTAACTTGCGAATTTTAGATCATTGAGATTAATTTGATTGGGGAAGGAAAATGCAATTTATCTCGGTAAATGTGGATAATAATGAAGCGATATAGGCTGCAAGCCAGCACAAAATACCAATTTATTTTTATATGGGCTACATAAATTGTGTTGGAATTAAAACTTCAAGCAATCATGTGCAATTGGTTATACCGAATGAAAATAAATATGAAAATCAATAGGCTTATTTTATAACCATAATTTCGATCGAGTAATGGCCTATAATCTTAGTAAAAAAAGAGCCTAATTAATGTAAAGCAATATCGCCAGCAGCATCTATATCATATATATTAATCGCGGATCTTTTGTTAATGTGACCAACCCATGCTTCATATAAGATATCATTTAATAATTTTTCGGTAACTAGAGCAACTTCCATCGGAAGATCTCGCAATTTGTAGGCGATGCTTTTACCAATCACGTCGAATCTATCTTCCCTACCGGCATTATCACTATCGTGTCCATTCACAATCTGCTTTCCATAAGTTGTGGCCGTTCTTGGATTTGTGACCATAGGTAGAGGAGGATTATATTTATTATATTTTCGAACCATTGTTTTTTTAGGTGGCGTTTTAGGTAGAATTTTTATCTCATATTGTGGGACATCCTCTACTTTATTCAAAACTTCTTCCCCCAACTCTCCCATATCTATATCGTTTATTTCGACAGCGTTTTGCAGCATTGATGTAGGTTCATCATTCTGAAATAATAATTTCGAATTATAATCGGCGTGGGCACATCGATATTTTTTCAATTTGCTCCATCAAATTATTTGAATGCATTAGTAAATCACTATCCTCAACTTACATCTTCTTGTTGATCACTCTCTGGGTCTAGTGAATTCTTCTCTAATTTCATAATTCTTTTATCTGTTTTCGACCAACACGGAAGTACTGATGCAGCCTGGTCTTTGTGCTTGCATTTCAGATGAGCAATCATATTTGTTGTGTTATTATAAGTTTTGATTGGTCGTAAACACACTCTGCATTTTACGGATGTTGCGTCGATTCGATCATAAAATTGCCAAACTTTGCTTCCCTTCATTGCAAACAAGTTATGTTACTGTTTGCATTTTTTCTTATTTCTGTATAATTATGGCTCCTTAAGCTAATTTTAGCACGGTGAATACTCGCAGGAATCTCCACCCAATATCCTGTATTATTTTACACAATTCTTGTCGTTCTTGTACTCTACAAACTTTTCAAAATTGAAGAAAACTTTTAAAGTGTGGGAGGTTTAGTTCGATTAATCACTATTTCGATCCGCAACCATTACCTCGATATTTCACTCGATTGCTTCAACATACCGCTTTGTCGATTATATTTTTGCAGTGCATACTCCTCTAAAGGTGAAATGACTTTAATATAAATTTTCCGAAGCGCGTCACGTCAATCGCTCGGTAATCATCGTGAATAAATTTGTAATCTATCAATAAAATAAATATTGCTAAATCAATCAAAATGTTCCTCAACTGAAATAGATAACATAACAAGTACAACGAATTATGTTTCAAACAATGTCCAGTGTATATTTATAAATTTAGACATGTTGAGATTTAATAAATAACGACTTGGATCGATTTTGGCCGAAAGCTAAAAGAGCAGCCTACCGGCAATTACAGTAACCAATTTGGTGGGCAAACATTGGTTGTGCTGCTGCGGCTGCAGCTCCTGGAATCGGATCGGATGGTCGGGCGACCACCGATGGGTTGAATACGTTGTGTTGTTGGATGGGTCGAATCTGCCAATTGCGCCACAGTTGATATGCTTTGATAAGAACGCACGTCGCGCGATACGCATCACACACGCTCGAGTCTGTCTCGCCGAGTACTTTTCGTCAACAATTATGTAAACAAGCGACCACTCCAGCACCGTGCGCGCATTACAATTACCCGAGTGCCGGCTCTGAGTACAACGTTCTACGAATATTTGCGCATATGCGTGCAGGAAGCACTGGCAGGTGCAGCACACCTCGCAAATAAATTATCTTCATTAGTGTAGCCGGCGATGGACAGTGACGGTATCGGGTTGTCGTTCAACAGAGCGCAGCGCTTTGTGTTAGGGTGCTTTGTGCTGTTGCTTGTTGATGTGATTTGGGTGTCATCTTCAGAGCTAACTAAGGTAAGCAAGGTCCAATGTTTACTGATTATCACTATTTTATGACTTGTCTTACTTATTGTTTTTATTTGCAGTTCATCTATCAACATGAACAGTTTGAAAAACCATTCTTCTGCACTTATCTCAAAACTTCAATGTTCACATTATACCTTCTTGGCTTTTGTTTTTGGCCCCCATGGAGAGAAAGCTACTGCAATAAGCCACATAACTATATGTTCATTGATCCTGATCAAGAGGATGAAAACTTTTATTCTGAAGCAAATACAAGTCTAGTATAATTAATTTCTTGTACTACATAGTATTTATTATCATTCATATATGGTGTTGCTTTATAGAGTAATCCAGTATATGTGCCTGTGAAAACAACAGAGCGTGAAATCATCCACGATCGTAGCTCAGGCACTGAGAGTGACGACTCTTCTATTCGTTCAGTGCGCTTCAACAAGCTGGCGGAAGTGCGGCACATGAGTGAAATGGAAGCTACAGAGGCATTGCTAGCACGCCTTAGTTATCAGGCAAGCGTACGAGCAGGAGAGATTGCGAAAAGAGCTGCTATCAAACTTCCAATGATGAAAGTTGCCAAAATTGCTTTTATATTTTGTCTTCTGGTGAGTAAATCAAATACACTTGTTTTTGTTAAACAAGCAAACATTAAAAAACGCATTTTATTTTTGCTTTAAGCAGTGTTTAGACTTGACTTAATTTAAATTTATTTGTTAAAGATTTGTTTCAATTTCATCATGCCAGTTTGATCTTTTTAGTGGTTTGCCGCAAATTACACATTTCAATTGGCCCTGGCGGAAACTGAAGCTGGTATGGTCACCGTCCTGTCTTCCACGTCCAGTTTGTTCACTCTGGTGCTGGCTGCTGTTTATCCCTCTGGACCGACAGATAAATTTACCTTGTCAAAACTTGGTGCCGTTATTTTGAGCATTGCAGGAGTGGTAGGATTAATCGCAAATTTAGTTACTAAATTTATAAACGATTAAAACTTTATTTAGGTTCTTGTGAGTTTATCCGAAATATCTCACGAATCTCAACTTCCCCTTGGTATTGTATTATCCATCATGAGCGCATTTTTCTACGCCACTTACACAGTTTTCCTCAAGAGAAAAGTGGAGCATGAAGACAAGATGGACATTCCTTTATTTTTCGGCTTTGTGGGATTATTCAACTTCATCTTACTCTGGCCCTTGTTCTTCTTTTTCCACTACAGCAACTGGGAGCATTTTGAGCTGCCCGCAAAACATCAGTTAATGTTTTTGTTGGTTAACGGTGTTTTGGGGACTGTCATTTCTGAAGCATTGTGGCTCTGGGGATGTTTCCTGACATCTTCTTTGATGGCGACTATTGCCATCAGTTTAACAATTCCAATGTCGATGCTGGCGGATGTGTTCCTGCAGCGTGTCTCTTATCCGTGCCTTTTTTACTTGGGCACTGTACCGATGATTCTTGCCTTCGTTGCCGTTAGTTTCCTCTCGCACTATGACAATTGGGATCCAGTGATGGATGTTATACGATGTGCCTGCAGTGCTTTGATTAGACGTAGATACCGGTAAGAATTGTATTGTTAATACTTCTTGCTGTCCAGAAAATAATATAAATATGTGTTTGGTTTAGTTTTAGATTTTCGGAACCACAATCCGAGCAAACTGAAGCATTAATCGGAATCAACAACTCCAGCGACCACGAGGCATGAATCGAAACACTGCAAGCATTTAAAGAAAGTGGTGCCCATGTGATGTAATTTTCACCAAGAAAGCAGTTAGAGAACAATGTGATTTTAATTTTAATTTCGTTTTTAAATTGTGATTTACATTAACGTACTGTCAGTTTTAAGTTGTAGTTTTAAAGCTAGTGGCGTATCAATATTTCCAGCATTTTTTACTTTCTACAAAATATTGTTTTCCTGTAGCACACTGTGATTTATTTTTTTCTTCTTCTAATTTAGTCGGGAAACGATAAGCAAACAAAAACAAAAAACTGACTGAAAACAACACATACAATAAGTAACTTATCTCATTGTACGGTTCACTGGTCTAGGATTGTTCTTGCCGTGTTATAAACATTTATAACTATTTCCAACACTAACAATGTTTGAAGGATTAACTTCCCATTAGATAACCACTAGAGAGATCTACTGCAAGGTGTAATCAAGAGACTTGCTAGGAAATATTAGGACACTCAGTAACGTTCGTATTTTACGAAAGAAACAATAATATGCGATATACATATATTTTTAATAACTTTATTCGTAAATTAGTCGTGTATTTTCATACTCGTTGTATGTACCTTGGTGCAGGACACAAGCAAGCAACAAAAACAAGTCATCAAAGGCCGTACTTATTGTAAATAATTATTGTAATTTTATGAATTGGATAGCAACCATGTTAAGTATTAAATGATAATCAGTTGCGTTCAAAAGCAGTATAGAAAACGTGAAGAAATTTTATTTGTTACAGAAATTCTTAATCTTTATAAGTGATTGAATTGTGAGAAGAAAAATCTATTTGCAGACCTGTAAAGATGTAAAAACAAAAAATATGGTTATCGTGTTTGTAATTCGTTTGTAGATATAGATCAACTGTTTTCCATTATAAACGTTTTCATGGGATAAAATCAAAAGTCGCGCGCGTTGGTCCAGGGGATCCAAACAGTTCTGAGTATGAGAACATTGAAAATATGAATTTACTTATGTACAATGTAGTTGTCGTTGACATACATGCAGTATTACAGTGACAATTTTGACAAGTTACATGGCTTTATAAAATATTTTACCGCACTCTTTACACCCGACATTCATCCTTCTCCCGACGATGCTCTAATTTCGAGGCGGAGAGATGCAGGGCAGCAAACCGTACATCTGGTAGTTTTACCATTTTATACGTTTTAATCTTAAAATTAATTTCAGGTCTATGCATGACCATCATTCTTTTAATCCTTTGATTGGTGACTCTGCAGCCACGTACGTTAATTCTTTATTTGCTTAATAATTAAACAATTGATTTGATATTCATTCAACTACAGCACAGTCGAGGGATTGCGGAAGTTAGCACTCACCTATCGCAGTACAATGCAAGGCCAATTAAACCTGGAAAAATTTCGAAACACTTCTCAAACAAGAAGCAACATACCCAAAAGATTCTTTGATCCTCGATTTCGACGCACTCGAGATTTTCAAACATTTGAAAGGATCACCGCAAAGTCAGATACCAAAGTACCCACGCCATATAATTCAGCAAAAAGGTCTCTTCTGAATTCTCTTCCCACGGTTTCTTCCATGCCATCATCTCCCAAGCACAGTCCGCGAACCAAGTTTAAGAGCACGAAGACACGGGCCAGGTCTAATGCAACGCGCAGTCCTGACACGTTAGATCCTGGTGTGGAGGATATGTTTTCGTTGAATAAAGTAAAACAAATCCCCGAAATTGATGTTACCGCGACTATCAAAAGTAAACCGGGGTTACGACGGATGAATAGTTTTGTTGATCGCATTCAGAAATGCAGTGTCAAGAATATGGATATTAAGAAAGTCGCTGATAAGCAAACCAGTTCATCGGTAGATGTTGGTACTGTTTCGGAGATGGTATCAAAGACTGAAGCCATGGTTGGAAGTGCTACTAAAATGAAGACTTGTGGGGAACAAGCAACAGAGTAACTGTTAACATGGCACTAGGTTTAGTATGGTTCCCCACAATATTTGCCTTTTTTTTCTAATTTCAGAACAAATGATGAATCTATTGAGCCAACAAAAGAACCATTTCACTCTGTGAAATCTTCTGGTGATGGCAAAGGAATTCTTCAGACTTACGTTCATCCGCCAGTAGAAATCGTACCAAAACCTGATGAGACCATGGTCAAAAGTATCACCACCATGGCAATGTCAAATGATCCCTCAATGCATCATTGCGTGTGCGTGCGATGTGCCAAGGTCTACTCAAACAAAGATCGACAATGTGATTATGAGTCTTCGGCTGGTACAAAAACTATTATTGCAGCTCTGGAAAAGTTGGAGTATGCAAGGTTTCGTCAACAAGATTGTAAGTGGTCTTAAACATTAATGGTCCAAAATGGCAACAAAGTTAACTGTATTTTTAAAGTGCAAGATTGTATTTGGATGTGGTGGTGTCTTTTTATTCTGGGATGTATTTGTGGCTTGGTTCTGGTATCTTCAATCGTGTGGCTGCTTACCAACGGTATGGATTTAAATTGGATATACCCCAAGGCACCACCGAAGAAGCCGCCAATTTTTGTCTTAGTATCCAACTTCAGTGCAGGATTTTTTTTCTTGGTCAACATCGTTAACACCTATATTTTAAGCACAATATATAAGATTATGACAATGCCTGTAAGTTGCAATGCCTAGTTCTTTGTACTGAAATTAATTCTACATTTTTTTGTTTCAGAGAAGTTCAGTGTTTGGTACAAGCAATGAACAGGACTCAACAAGTAGTTGGTATTGGAGGTAACTAAATAAACATTTTATAGACACAAATATCTCTGACTTATGAAGAAATTGAAGTAGTTGGTAGACAGTGCATAAAAGGGGCAGTAAAAATAAAACAAAAATATATTACAGATAGAAAGGATAGAAGATATATTCTTTAAAGAAATGAATGCAAACCAGTCAAATATTCCATTCTTGTTTTTATTTCTTAGCAAAACAAATCTGATGTATTTAGAATTAAGTCCTTCGATTGAAGGTGCCAGCAGCTGGTTGTGTCAGCTGGAGTCCACTGATATTGTTGAACTCCATACTCTTCAACATGTCCCTGGTCTCTGGATCCACTTCAATGATATCATGTTCCAGGGCAGACACCTCTGGAACATAGTTATCGCGCCTCTCCCTTTCTTCTTCCTGCAACTTAATCGAAATTCCGCGCACCTGGGAATGACGCAGGCGCTTCATCAAATGTGTGACAAAGCCGGCAATTTTATTCCTCAAGGGTTTTGATGGGATGATCGCGATTTCTTCGCATACGCGCTTGTTGGTGTCGAAATCCAAAGTCAAGCGTGTGTAGTACTTCTCAATAATCACTTTGGACGCCTTCTTCACGGTCTTTGTACGTACACGACCCATGTCTAAAGTCAAACATTGCATAAATACACTGAATTCAGCGCATTGCTTCTGATTTTAGGCAGAAATATATGTACTCACTACTTTATTTTAACTTCACACGGCATACGAAGAAACGTGGTCGACGAGGGCTTCGACGGAAAGAGAGGTTTTGTTCAGTTTTGTGTTTTCTCCGCTTCTGTCGCTCCAGTCGTGCTTAAGAGCGCAAATCGCGCAAATGGTACCAACCGTACATATGGTACATATCGCTACATACATTTTAAATTGACGTCAAAGCGATTTGAAACGAACCCAAACGATCGGTTGCACAAGCAATGTATAAAAGTGTTTATTAATATTTATATAAAGTTTTAAACAAGCCGCACTTGCATACTAAATAATTTTCTTACTCATTTTCTAATTTAAATTAAATAACCATGGGACGGCTCCAGTCACACAGGGGAACAGACGAATGAATGAAAGGGATTCCATTTTTTAAAGCATGTGGAAAGCCAAATATGGCGGCAGCTGAATTTATGTCTTGACATTTTTGATTTGCTACGAAAATACTGTTTTAATACGTGCCACAAGTAGGATAATAATCGTGCACAAATGACGTCTGGCAAGGATACAATGGGGTAGGCAAGAAACATTTGATGCCGGTGCTGGCCGTAATTGAACATTCCGCGAATGAATTTATTTGGTGCAGCGCACCGCACCTAACCGCAAGGTTTCAGCTGAATGCACTTAAATAAATGCCCCACTCGTCACAAACAAACAAGTGGCGACCGTTCCGTTTGATCATTTTATAAATAGCGCGCGTGTTCAATTGGGGCCAGTGCTCCCGCTTCCGCGTAGTGTACAACCGGCAGGAAGATTGTGCAGTTGTTGTCCAGAGTGCCACTCCCCCACACATTAACCAGAACATGATGCCTTCTGCTTCCAGTGAGCAGCCTATCTTTACATGTAAAGCGCACGTCTTCCACATCGACCCGAAGACGAAGCGTTCGTGGATGCCGGCATCGAGCAGCGCTGTGAGTGTATCCTTCTTCTATGATTCCTCCCGAAGTCTCTACAGGATCATTAGTGTGGAGGGCTCGAAGGCAGTTATCAACAGTACTGTCACTCACAATATGACTTTTACCAAGACTTCGCAGAAGTTTGGACAGTGGTCAGATGTTAGGGCTAACACTGTTTATGGACTTGGTTTCTCTTCAGAAGCTGAATTACAGAAGGTGAACATAAATTTGATTAATTTATATAGCTACAATTAATTTTTGAGAATGAAAGCTTCTATTTCCGTTTTAGTTTATTGATAAATTCAATGAAGTAAAGGAAGCAACACGCAGTGCCATCACCAAAGTGACCGCCAACGGCGGCACCGCCGTAACCCCAGTAACTAGTGCCAATGCAAGCCCCATAACTGCGCGGGCTGCAAGTGGAACACCAGACAATCTTGAGAATCTCCTAGAGCCCCCAGGTAAATCACTATTACTCACTATAATACAATCATAATGGATTAGTGATTTCCTACTCAAAATCTTAATTTACACATATTGATTACTAGGATTATAATACAATTATAATTTTAGGTAACTCTGCTATTATTTCCAATGCCAACAAAGATGAAGACCTTCCACATCCTCGCAGCCATTCGATTTCTGGCGTGCAAAGCAACGAAAGCCCAAGCCATCAAATTAAAATCGAGAAGACGTACTCCCTTTCCACCTCTGGTGGGGGCGGCGGCGGTGTCGGAAGTAACAACGTTAATAGCAATGATATGCAGTTGAAGTACGAGAACGATAGACTCAAGCTGGCCTTAGCACAAAGGTAATTTTATTTAATGCTAGTAAGTGTAATAAAAATAATAACAAACAACATTCTTACTTACAAACAACATACGCACATGCGATTGTCACCACGTAATAACCATCTAGGCGACAATCGGAAACACAACAACAAATTAGCATTATATTGGCCTATATTGCGTCTAATGTTTCGTCTACTCGCAATACGTGTAATTAATATGATTCGAAGTCATGTTCGTCATGATGCTCTCCATTTACATGTTCCGGTTTGCCGATTTTGTGTACAACAGCGTTGAAACCATTGTGCTTATCGGCAGTATATTCGACTACTCTTGTAGTGCCATCAGCTTCTTTAAGGGTGTATGACCCTTTGACAATGTCACCATCGCGTTCTTCGTGATGTTGTTTTTCGTCTCCAGTATGAGGATCATGTACGGCGTAGTTGTAATGATATTTTGGATGAGCCTGCACAAGGATAAAAAAGTCTTAAACGGAAAGTTCTACTTAGAGGTTGTTAAATTTACATAGTAGTCTTTGTGATTATCATCATCATGATACTCTTCATGATCACCATAATCAGCAACTACTTCGTGTTCATTTCCCTCAAAATCATTAAATTCTTCTTCGAGATGTTCAGCACTAGCAAGCACGACGAACAACACGATGCAAACCACCTACAATTATTTCTATTAATAACTCGCCGGAAAATGTATCTTTAGTTGTAATGCACTTGTTACTGGGTCACTTACAGTTTTCATTTTGATTTTGGGTTGTAAATTTTTATCTCAGAATGGTTACGAGTAAGACTAAGAAGTTGGTATACTACTGTCTTCTTGGATTTCAACTTTCGTTTTTATACCCATCCGCTACCATCTATCACATCCCTACTTGTTGATTAGCTTTCTTCTGTTACCATCGCCAATAATGCGCATTGTGCGTGCGTGCACAGCTCTAGTAAATTAGCATAAATCATCTTCTCACATTTATTCTCAAACTAATTTAGAACCGAGTGATTTAAGCTAAATTATTGCAAATTTTGTCTGCATTTTCTAATTTATTAGATTAGTTTTTAACTTTACACTTATTACTTTAAATCAGTTATGCCCAATTCACCGGATAATATACACCTTACTAATGTTTTTAGGTACTATTATTAATCATTTTATATAACGTTAAGAAATGTGCATCATAGTTATCATTGAATGCGAATCGCCGAGCTGCTTTAGAGAATTTTGCACTATCCAAAATTGGCACTTCGAAATAGAAACTATAAATTGGTCTTTCTTATGCATAACATATTGCGCGTAACATGGAACAAGAAATAAGGCGGAAACATAGTGAAAAGTAGGAAGAAGACTTTTCAAAGCGTAACATAAGGATTTATGGGCAAAAAAGGTTGGCGAGTGCCGGATTGTGACTTCAACAGAAGGCATATGTTTCAACAAACATCAATCAACCCGCTGTAATACTGGCAAAAGGTGTAGATAAAAGGTTCAAGTCGGTAGCGCGTTGTGCATCGGTGAACACACATTCAATGTGTTCATCATCGCATATTCAAGTCGTTCGCATGTGCAGCAGCCGTTGCAATCTGATGAACGCGCTGAATGTACCCGATCCTATTATGAATGCAACAAACTTCTTTCATTGCGATTGAATGGCGTTGTTATATAACGCAATTGGAGCATAATTCAGCTTTATTTTACTACCGCAGGAATAATAATTGTTGTTTCATCTTTACGATTTCAATTTCAAATGGCAGTAAAAATATTAATTTGTGTTGTATAATTCACATTCAGTTGTATTGAAACAGAAGATGTTATTGAGAATAATTACATTGCAATTGTTTATTGCTGGATTATTTATGGCTTTACACATGAAAGTTTGCACTTTCAAGCGATGAAGTGTGTTGTGTGCTATGTGTAAATTATTCTTAACAGAATTTTCATCTTTAGTGAGATTATGGGCTGATTGCCATCCATATGCCATGAAAGTTGGCGAATTGTGAACAGGAAAATTATATTGGCGTGCTTCTTTCAAAAGATTATTAAAAGGGTATTACTATAAACGTTTGACGAGCAGCAATTAACTTTGATAGGAATCATGAAAGTGTAAATTTAAGTAAGACAAGGGTTAATTAAGAAAAATTTATTCGCAGTTCGGCTAATGCTAAAAAATGGGAGATAGAATTATCTACGCTGAAGAACAACAACGCACGATTAACCAGTGCACTACAGGAGAGCACCGCTAACGTCGAGGAGTGGAAACGGCAATTGCATACATACAAGGAGGAAAATATGCGGATGAAGGCGAAATATCAAAATGACCTAGAGAATAGCAAAGGTAATTAAATATATAACGCATTATCTATGTATTTAACTATGTATTTATTGTGCTACTCCGTTGTTAGGCGGTGGTGATATTGCTGATGAACTCCGCAAGGAAATCCAATCTCTACGAATTCGTGTGGAGCAGCTAGAAGGCGAGGTAGACAACAAACAATCGGAAATTAAGCAGCTGTCAGCATTGAATAAAAACGCGGATGTGCAGGCACTACAACGTGAGAACCAGGAGCTACTCGCTACGGCGAAACTAAGCCAGAGCGAATTGGATGTCGCAATGGGCACACACGAGTCGCAACGACAAGTCCTGCTAACACTCAATCAGCAGCTGGCTAATCGTGTTCAGGAACTGGCCGCCATACACCATGAGATATCTACAGCGTTGCAAACGTGAGGATTGGACGACGGCTGGTTCAAATCGTACGTATGAAAACCACTCGCAGACGCGATGATTAAACACATGCAGAATCACAGTGGTGCGAGCGCCTTCTGAAAACTGACGCACTTTCATTTCCACACCCAAGCTACCATGTCCAGTGATTTCTCAATCAACCGAACTCTTTAAACATTTATTTGATTCTCCCAGCCGTTGATACAAAATGAAATCTCAAATTGTGAGAGTTGTGTGTTAGCATTTAAGACTAAATTCGAACAGTCTCTCGAAATTTATTGTTGGATGGAACCCCAGAGACTGAAGTGGAACTATTATCAGTAGAACAAAGCCAAAATACTAATACTTGTTTACCCAGTGGTGACATTAGTGTGGAAATCACCTGCTAATATGCATTTACTCTGATATTATTAAATTATTTAATGAAATTACTATTTGGATGAATTGTAAACTATTGAATAATGTAACACAAGTTGTTGTAGGTAATTTAAATTTGTAGTGCTGAGGATACTGTATTTTATAGAGGAATCTCGTCAATCGAGACGTCTGAAAAATTATGCGCATTGGGGGCATTCAAGTAGAATATTGATGAATCAACACAATGAGACTTTTGTACTCATCTTATGATTTTATTTAAATAACCCAGCGAATTGGTTTTTGTAGAAGCCCCCTTAAAGAGTAATACTAATGTTACTTCTTGTAATTCTTATCCTTATCCTTAAAATGTAAGAAAGCTCGTGCTACACATCAAAGTTCTATTTGCTGTCCATGTTCAGCATTAATCTGTGTTGGAACTGGAACTACAATGCTACATTGTTATAAGAATGTGATCTGTAAATATGCTTCTAATGATGACAAAACCAAGACCACTTGATGTGTATCATTGGCGTACATGTAAAATTAGCAATAACGCCATTAATGAATGAACGCAATTTTACATTGTAATCGAAATGCCACACAGCAACGTAATGCAAAAACTCAAGACAAATATGTATCGAACAATAATGATGATAATGCTTAGCGAATGCACTTGTTAATGAACAAATTAACCTCATAACGTTGCATTTCCAATTTATCATACTTCTGTAGTGGGACTTTGCTTTATCGCCCTATACGTACTATGCCTCGTCGATGCATTAGAACGATTGATAAGTCAACGAAATTCTTGCGATTGTATTCAGTACTAAAAACGGATATTTTACATATAATCGAAAAGAAAGATAAACGTAAACGCCACGCACATGATAACAACTGCTAAACCTCTATTATTCGACATACCCATTATGCTAAACAAATTGTTGTACGTAATTATAGGTACGTTAGACGAAAGTAATAATTGTATAGAAATGTTTTTACATATACCAGACGCATCAAGAATCAGACAACAAAAGTAATAATTTATATAGTACTACCCAAAAAGATGGTCTTTGTAAGCGACTCAATATGATATAATTGCTGGTTTGATTGCATCCATTTTTGTTTGGATATATATATATATAATATATAAGAAATTATTCGAAATAGATATATGAATATAAAATATATTATATGAGTATTATTTGTAGTTTGGTTTCTTTTTTATGAGTGCTGTGTTGCCTTTTTCTTGTTTTAGCTCTGAAAATTCTTTTCAGAGTATAGTAAAGCATTACTGAACGTCACCCATGGACTATCTAAGTTTGAATATTCCCAATAGTGCCAGCCTATTATTTGCATTGAATATATGCAACAGTTAGTTTACAGCCGAAAAATGATATTGCTAAAACAATCATTTTTGGGTGTAATACTCCTTTCAATATTTTTCTAACTCCAAATATTAGCAGGGGTGCGCTGTATTTGGGGCTTAAACGGACGTGCACTAGACAAAACGGTAAATCAAGGACATACGTGTTGCCAGGTAGACTAGGTATTCAATGAGATGCCGGATTTGTTATTGTTTTCATTCTGCATATGCCTCTTGTGATATGTTTGCACTGCGTTTATCAGTTGTATATCGACCGTCGGAGAAAGCACACGCACCTCTCCGTACGTTAATTTTATTATGAGCAAATCTATAGCTTATTTCAATGCAAATGAACGGTTAGTGGCCATCATCTAGAATTATTCAACATGTCCACATCCAGGAATCACTCAACTTAAGCAGATAAATCAGGTCAGCAGTGATAATTAATTATTTATTGCACATTTATTGCTTCCAAATTCTCCGCGCGCAAAAAACACATAGGATTTTGCAACAATATAGCGAACATTTAGTTTTGCCAATATGCAAGTCAGATTAAAGCGCAACTTAATTTTCTATACTTTTATACGTTATCATAAGGTTTAGTGACATTAATTGCAGCCAAACCTAAGTGATATTGTTTTTTTACGTTTTGCAGGTGTAATGGATATGCTAATGGACTGCTCTTTGAGCAGTTTTGGCTTCTTTAGTTTATATATGTATAAATAAATGTATGTTATGTTTTCAATTCTAATAAACACATAAATATCAATTCCATATACAATGCATAGGATTTGGTTAGCGTTGAAATTACACGGGCAGGTACTGGAGAATTCGATTGCGCGTAAGGGGGACAGAGTGAATACCATGCGCTGAACACTGTGCGAGAACAGACG